>KQ986752.1:49438-60113 GCA_001598015.1 Dorcoceras hygrometricum
GCCTTATCCTCATTTTGACGGCCCAATCGACTAGGAACATGTTCAGAATACACAGCGACTATTAGATGTGTTTCATGATAGCCGTCATACCCACTATCACATCTAACATACGCTTTAGTGTATTCTAGGTCTTTACTCAACACAATTGTAAATCATTACACACATAATGAAAGTAAAGAATGCCATATAAAAGAATGCGAATATCATATATAAAGATCGTTTGTACAAGAGTCAATGAAAAACCCACACGCCACAAGTTGGCTAGTTGGGCATCTACTCTAACAGATACTCCACGTGAAGGTCATGCCTTGGAGAGTCCCACCAATCCACGCCTTTCGAGGCTCTAAAATCACCATGGATCAAGGAGACAATCTCGCCCAAGATAACCATGAATCTGACGTGATCTTCGCAGTGAGAAGGACCCCAACGCACCGCGTCAGGTAAAGAGCCCCAGCGTATCACACGTCGGGTAATGCGCTTGTCGCTACCGTCTAGCCCCTATATAAATACATAGGTATGCTCTGTTTCACGGTCATTCACGCATTCACCCGCTATCAGTTTACAAACGCTCTCTCTTTTTACTCCGATCTCTCGACCTGACATAAGAATCGAAGGAGTTTCGTCGGACTCACTTCCGACGTCCTCCGACCCGTTGCCTGTGGTTGTAGGTGTTGCAAAGGCGTCGATCAAGCTTCGCCCACCACCCGTCCCGACGTCCTGAGCTCTCGATTCCTCAAGGTGGTGATAGCTCGTCGACCGAGAGAATTTGGTTACATCTAATTATATACAAATACAAGAATTGACTAAAATTATGTTCAGTTATTAATATTCTAAAATAAATAAAATATATATTTTACTAAAATACAATTTTGAACAGTCGACTTCTGTTTGAACCGTATAAAATCATTACCAAACCAAAATTCAGATTTACAATCCATTTATTTTCGTTTTTTTCTAAGTTAGATATTTAAGTTTTCTTGTTTGCATCATATTTAACTACCCTAACAACATGCAAAGACAAATGAGAAATAGTGACTAATTACTGTACTTAAAAATATGCATCCGGACAAAACATATGAGACTACTGTTTGTAATCAAGCAAATCCAGGGTCCTAGCAATACTTGATTCCGACAACGATAGTGAAAAAGAGAAATAATATTCTATCACGGGGGTGATACTTTATATCAGAGTACCAACAAATGTGTTACCGTTATCGAATCGTACTAAATTCATCGTATTTCTCTCAACTCTGTTTTATTTCGAATGAAAGATTTACTAACTATAAATCAAAAGAGTATACAATGGACACAACATCCTTCCGTTCCGACTATAGTTAAAATGGATCTGGATGGGCAACTAAATTAATGAGAGAACATGTCGTCACGGCTAGAGTTAAAATGTTGGCTTATTTACACCCTCTCTTACCTAGCTTTTCAAATCCTCGACCGTCGGGTCAGATCTCTTGACAGCTTCCAAATGGTTTCTCAACCTTCCGATTTCTTTAATGTAGTAATGGATTCTGTCTATCATCAGCGCCAGAAATAGACCAAACCCTACACATATGTGGATTCGGATTAGACAATGTTTTCTTCAAATTAAGGACATTTTAACATGTCCTTCAATGTAAAAATTTTCAGAAAAAACACACAAGACTATGATAAAAATTTGTATCACAGCGGAACCAAAGATTTTCCCCCGAGAAATTTGATTTGATCGATCTGGGCCTCTGGTAACACATTTCAAATGAGATACTCTTGAATGAATATTTAAAAACTGAGTGGGGCTGGCTAAAATAAATTTCTCCGAATAGGTCATGACAAAGATATACATCTCAATCTAAAACGTAAGCATCCTTAGGAAAAAAATAACAACTCTAAAAACATTTATTCGCAATTCAGAAGCTGTAATCCCTGTCTTGACATACAACCCGACCAATTCCCGTCACTCCATAGTAGGCAGATTGAAATCACGTAAATATAATATCTTACGGGGTAAATTCATTTTACACCCCACATCATACTTAATTTTACTTTCAGTATGCGTCAAAAAAATTTGTTTGGACTCCCGGATACTAAAAAAATATTTATGCGCTCCCAAAATCCACATTCTTTCAAAGAAAAAAATAGATACAAAACATTAAAAAAAGAGTATTATTTTAGATTCTGAAAAATTAGAACAATCTTTTACCATCTAACATTTGTTATATATGTCGAAAGTGAACAGACGACACAGGATGAACTGTCCACTGACGTTATAAATATATATTTATTCTAACAGCTGGCAATGAAAGATGATGACAATGACTTTTATTTCATGTTTTTTCCATGGGATTCATACTAGTTTCAATCATATCAAACAAAATATTAATAGGAGATTATAAAACTAATATCCTTTTATTGAACTTTTTTAACCTTTTTAAACAGTATATAAACTATTTAAAAACTTATAGACCTTCCAAATAAGTCGTTGTTAAGATTTATAAGCTTCTTAATAAACAAACAACCTCTAACAAGAATATAAGACTTCGATTTATAATTTTTTATTCCATCCAATTTTCACACACAAGTTTTATGTATAATCAGAGTTAGCAGGCATTATCCAATCCATTTATATTGATTTATCATGTCTACATTATAAACCATTTTATCATCACATCACGAACCAACCAGTGCCTAAAAATAGCATACAAAATAAAGATATTTATCTTTTTCTAAATTATACTATAATGTGAATATCATCAAAACCATACAACGATAAAAGAACTCAAGCATATATCACATAAATCAGAACAACAATGCTCCAGTCATATTCTTTTTTTATATATAAATACAAGCATAAATATAGCACATATATGAGGCCAAGCAACGGAGATTCCAGGCCAAGATTTTATAGCATTGTTTCGTCCAAATAATTAGGTATAAGCACGTTTTGTTAAATCTATACTTTACATAAAAATATATTTAATGTCGTTTGAACTGACATAATGAATATTCAAATCCAATTCAAAGAGATCACAACTCAGATCCAAATCGTGATGCGCATTGTTTCAGTTTTAGAAAAAACAAGTAGTATTACTGACTTGATATCTAAAATCGAAAGAAAAGAATAATAGATACCTAGAAGAGTTGCCTGCAGGAGATAATTGGCGAATAGGACCTGATCGGTGGGATTAGCGGCGACAGCAGGATCCTCGGACTGATTCCGCATCATATTGTTTATAGTAACCAAAATGGAGACCAGTATGACAAACAGAGTCCCTCCGGCAGAGGACGCGACCACCGGCCCCTTCCCCTGTTTCATCCGGTCAAGTATCATCAGAATCGGGCTCCGAAGCGGCGTCCGGAACAGAAGCAGCAGGATCACCGCCACTTCTCCCAACACCAACGCGTACAGAGGCTGGATCATTTCTCTTCGATTTATCCGCCTGTGGGTGAAGAGAAGATTTTGCAGATTTGTTGAGATTTGTTTAAATAAATAAGCGGAAAAGCCTCATATCATTTAATTAATGAGGATGGACACGTGGCGCTCTTTCGATGGCAGATGGTACTAGGAAGATGGCCACGTGGCGCGCCGGAGTGATAGCACCATGTCACTCTCGCAGATTGCAATGTTAGTGCCCTTTGGCTAGGCAAATTAACAATCTAAGTAATATACAATAATAATATCAGTTGTAAGTTAGGGTTTGCTTTCATGTGGTCCAATTCTAGTCCATGCAATCAGAAATATTTTTAACACGGTGGCACTAAAGTTTTAAATATTTTGATTTGGTACAAATATAATTCCAGACGTTTATGTAGCATTGACCAAACCGGTTTTACAAAACAATACCCGGGTCAACTTGTTGCTAGAAAACCAGGCATAAAACGAAATTAGATTGACGCGAACGACGATTATGCTTTTTAGATCCGATAAGTGATTTTGTAAGCTATTACCTGATATTGCCTAAAATTGGATTTACCTGAATGACGATTCACGGAATGAACTAGGATTGAAGATCACCTGTGTCACAAAGCGAAGTAAGAGACATCAGGAGGTTTCTCGGTGAGGGTATTCGACGTTCAAATCAGCGATTGCTCAAAAGATATAATAGTTATAAATCCAAACTTGTCTTACACTGTGGCTAGATTATGCTCCATCTTTAAGAATACTTTTGAATTGTATATAAGTAAACTCCATTGTAATTTATCTGGAAAATATAATTTATTCACTTTTCAACAATCTTGCAGCCCACAAAGGATTTTTGTGGGCTGTTACCTGATATTGACTAAAAATTGGATTTACCTAAACGACGATTCAGGGAATGAGCTAGGATTATGCTGCTATTTTGAAGATCTGATGAGTGCTTTTTGTGGCAGTTACCCATGTCACGAAGTAAAAGACACCAGGAGATTTCTCGGTGAGGGCACTTCAACGCTCACATCAGCGATTGCTCGAAAGATCTAATAGTTATTAACCCAAACATGTTACTCGTTATCAACCCAAACATGTCTTACTCTGTGGGTACATTATGCTCCATCTTTACGAATACTTTTGAATGGTGTAACAGTAAACTCCATTGTAATTTATCTGGAAAATATACAATTTATTCACTTTTCAACAATATTGCAAGCGTATGTAAAAAGGATCGAGTTTGCCACTTTTTTCATCGGATTTTTAGCAATGATAGACTGTTGTTTAGCAAGCTATACTTTAGGATCTAAATTGATTAACAAAGAAAAACATGGAAGAATCCCGTACTCTAACGCAAGAAAGAAAAATCAAGTAAAGAAGGAGATATGCCAATATTGACAACATCCCTTAACTACAACTTACTTAAAAATAACATTCCTATAATCAAGATTACTTGGATATTTGAGTTTCTTTTGCAATGATATTAATAAATTATTGTTTTGTGCAGCTTAAATGTTTTTCTTTTAACATAAAATAGTAGATAAAATATATATGTTCTGAAAAATTAATAAAACGCCTTGCTTGGATACATTTCCCTTTTCACCTTGTGTCTCATGCTCAAAATGCCCCCTCACTGTTGGCGTAGCGGCGGATCTGGATCACACCTCCGGTGGCGTAGTAGAAGTTTAAAATATTTTTTGCATCGAAGATGCTCATACGTGAATCAAAATAGTAAACAATTAAACCATTCATAGGATATTAGAATTATTTACTTTTGACAATTTGGCGTCCAGCTCCTACCAATCCGAAAAGGGAGATGACCCTTCAACTGTTGAACTCGAACAGCGCCTAATCCGGTCCACGACCGGTATCCCAACTCCTTTGCTGGTTTCCACTAAAAACACAGCAACTATTTCACGGACGAAATCTCCATGCCAAGAGGGCTCGGTGGCAGCGACCGAGAGAGAGGAGGGAGGGAGAGAGTAAGTTGTGCAACCTTTGGTTGCTCAACTTGGTGCATTTGAGAAGCTCGCCCAAAAGACCTCTATTTATAGATATTTCATGAACTTAAACTAGGTTAATGAGCCCAATGCAATCCCAAGCCTGATCCAACTATCTTTGAATATCGTTGTAGTTTCATCATAATCCCGATCGACGATCAGATCGGAATGATCTGCACAGTTTCCAAAAATATACATTATAATGTGAAAACAATTTTTCAGACCATTGAATCTAAGCATGGTCCAGAGATAAACACACACACTCCTCGCTGGAACAGATTTCATCGACCGTCTCTTCGGGGCAGTGAGTTTTCTTTTATATTTTAGAGCATGTATCTTTTGATTCTTACATGTTCTGATGTTCGTATGTGGTGGATTACAGGCTATAGATTAAGATGTCTGGCCGAGGAAGAGGGAGGAGAAATGCCCCTGAAGATGAACCCAGTCCCAATAGCAACGCTAGTATTGCCCAACTTCTAAGGTTGCTGGTAGAACAGCAGGGTAGAGGCAATGGTAAATCCTCCGGTAGTAGAGGACCCAGCAATGATGACCCTCAAGAACGATTTCGAAGACAGAAGCCGAGAGAGTTTAGCGGCACAACAGATCCGTTTATCGCAGAAAGCTGGATTAAATCAATGGAGGTGATATTTGAGTATCTTCAGACGCCCGACTTAGAAAGACCAGATGTGCGATTTATATGTTGAGAGATGATGCGATGCTCTGGTGGGAAGGAGCAAAGCTTTCAGTAGATGTGATGAATCTCCCCTGGGAAGAATTTAAGCAGGTGTTTTTCGAACAATACTTCACAGAGGATAAGAGATCCGAACTGAAGAGATAGTTTTTAATGATCAAGCAAAGGGACATGTCTGTCCAGGAGTATGTTCGAAAGTTCGAACGAGGATGTTATTTTGTACCATTGATTGGAGCTGATCCTAGGGAGAAATTGCGACATTTTGAGATGGATTGAAACCAGCGCTCAGGCATGATGTGAGACTGGTAGAGCCTAAGGATTATCGAAGTGCGGTGGACAAGTACTTCACAGAGGATAAGAGATCCGAACTGAAGAGATAGGTTTTTAATGATCAAGCAAAGGGACATGTCTGTCCAGGAGTATGTTCGAAAGTTCGAACGAGGATGTATTTTGTACCATTGATTGGAGCTGATCCTAGGGAGAAATTGCGACATTTTGTAGATGGATTGAAACCAGCGCTCAGGCATGATGTGAGACTGGTAGAGCCTAAGGATTATCGAAGTGCGGTGGACAAGGCTCTGAGAGCTGATCAAGATTGGAAAGCAGTTGTGGAGGAGCGACAGCTGAAGAGGCAGGCCTTTCAACAGAAAGACCAACGACCACCCAAGAAGCCATATAAGAGTCAGCAGCGGTCGCAGGAACAGAAGCTTCAGGAGCAGAAACCTTTGGTTGTGCAACCCATTAGTGCGGTTTCAGCAGTTGGAAACAGACCTCAGTGTCCCAAGTGTCAGAAGAACCACCCTGGTCCTTGTAGAAAGGGACAGAATGTTTGTTACAGATGTGGATTGCTATGGCATGTTATTAAGGACTGCCCGAAGTCAAAATAGATGGTGACCAGCAGAGCTTACGTCATGACGACAGAACAAGCCAATCCAGATTCCACAGTGGTTACGGGTAAGATCTTGATTGTTGGTTTCCCCTCATCAGCCTTAATAAATTCAGGTGCGACGCATTCATTTATAGCAGCAGATTTTGCTAAGAAGTTACCTGTTAGACCCGACCAGGTGACTATGGGATTTTGCGTAACGGTGCCCTCTGGGGAAGAGCTGGTATCTTATGATTTGTTTTGCGACTTAGAACTTAGGCTTCAAGGGCATTTGTTCACTGCTGATTTAATTGTTTTACCTATGCCTGAGTTCGATCTAATTCTAGGGATGGATTGGTTAACCAGATATGGTGTAGTAATAGATTTCAAACTTAGAACTGGGGTAGTGAAACCCCCAGGAGGAGACTGGTTCACGTTCGATACCAATCAGAATTGTAAGATTCCTCGCATTATTTCAGCTCTTAAAGCTCAGAGTTGTTTGAGAAAAGGGGGAGTAGGATTTTTGATAAGCCTATCATCCTTAGCAGCTTTTAGCAAGCCTCAACTTTCAGACGTAGAGATAGTAAACGAATACCCCGAGGTCTTTCCAGAAGACATATGCGGACTGCCACCTGATAGGGAACTGGAATTTGCAATTGATTTAGTGCCAGGAGCAGCACCAGTTTCCCGACCGCCTTATCGTCTTGCTCCATCAGAAATGAAAGAACTAAAGGAGCAATACAAGAGCTGTTGGACAAGGGCTTTATACGACCAAGTATATCACCGTGGGGAGCCCCTGTTTTGTTTGTTAAGAAGAAGGACGGGAGTCTAAGGCTGTGTATAGACTATAGGGAGTTGAATAAGCTGACAATTAAGAATAAATATCCCTTGCCTAGAATTGAGGATCTGTTTGATCAGTTGAAGGGATCGATAGTTTTCTCTAAGATTGATTTGAGGTCTGGTTATCACCAATTGAAGATAAAACCATCAAACATTTACAAAACAGCCTTTAGAACACGTTACGCCACTACGAATTTTTGGTAATGCCTTTTGGACTTACTAACGCCCCTTCAGACTTTATGGATTTGATGAACAGAGTTTTCCAACCCTTTTTAGGATCAATTTGTAGTGGTGTTCATCGACGATATTTTAGTATACTCCAAGAACAGATTTGAGCACGCGAACCATCTGAGAACAGTGCTTCAGATTTTGAAAGACAAGCAGCTGTTCGCCAAGTTTAGCAAGTGTGATTTTTGGTTGGAGAAGGTACCTTTTCTAGGGCATATTATATCCAAAGATGGATTGGAAGTAGACCCAGCGAAGGTGGAAGTCGTTCGCGATTGGTCGGTACCGACATCTATTACAAAGGTTAGGAGTTTTATGGGGTTAGCTGGTTATTACAGGCGCTTTATTAAGGGATTTTTGAAGATATCTGTTCCCTTAAATTCGCTAACTAGAAAGCTGAGCAAGTTTGAATGGACTCCAGAATGTCAAGTCAGCTTTGAGCAATTGAAACAGGCGTTGATTGAAGCTCCTGTGCTAACTATGCCGTCTGATCAAGGAAAATTTGTTATTTACACAGATATGTCCAAGTTGGGATTAGGAGTTGTGTTGATGCAGGATCGTAGAGTGATTTCCTACACTTCTCGACATCTGAAGAACCACGAAAAGAATTATCCCACTCACGACTTGGAGCTGGCAGCAGTTGTGTTCGCTTTAAAGATCTGGAGGCATTATTTGTATGGGGAGAAATGTGAGATATTCACCGATCACAAAAGTTTGAAATACTTTTTCACCCAAAAATAATTAAACATGAGGCAGAGGAGATGGCTGGAGCTGGTGAAAGATTACGACTGTACAATCAGCTACCACCCATGAAAAACCAACGTTGTAGCTGATGCTCTAAGTACCGTGGGATTAGCCCAACTGTCGGTCCAAAGGTATTTGGCGTATGAAGTGGAGAAGTCTGATATAGAAATAGTGCTCTGCGGTAGTGCTATAGTTTTGGCAGATATCTCTGTGAGGTCAAATATGTTAGACCAGATCCATGAAGGACAGTTAATAGACGAGCAGCTCCAGAAATGGGTGAAACAGGATAAAGAAAGAGGCAGCAACCTCTATTTCTCAGAAGGAGGAATAATCAGATTTCAGGGAAGAATTTGGGTGCCTCAAGCAGGAACCTTGCGATCAGATGTGATGACGGAGGCCCATACAGCTCCATACTCTGTGCATCCCGGAACCACTAAGATGTACAAAGATCTTCAGAAGTTATATTGGTGGCCGGGAAAGAAGAGAGACGTCGCTAAATTTGTCTCTGAATGCTTAACGTGTCAACTGGTGAAAGCTGAACACCAGCGACCAGTAGGAATGTTGAAACCGTTGCCCATTCCAGAGTGGAAGTGGGAATGTATAGCTATGGATTTTGTAACTGGATTGCCTAGGATTACCCAATGTTATAATTCTATTTGGGTTATTATAGATAGACTTACGAAATCTGCTCACTTTTTGCCAGTGAAGACGACTTACGACGTGAGTAGATACGCAGAATTGTATATAAAAGAGTGTTAGAGTAGATGCCCAACTAGCCAACTTGTGGCATGTGGGTTTTATAGACTCTTGTATATGACAATCTTTATTTATGAAATACGCATTTATTTATGGCATTCTTTATCTTCATTGTGATTATAATGTTAACAATTGTGTTGGATAAAGACCTAGAATGTACCATAGTGTATGTTAGATGTGATAGTGGATATGATGGCTATCATGAAACACATCTAATAGTCACTGTGTATTCTGAATTCATTACTAGTCGATTGGGTCGTCAAAATGAGGATAAGGCCGCCCGAGCTTGAGACTAGCATCTGCGATGTGAAGTACCATGTTTCATTGGTAGGGAACATTGTGATGTTCTGAGCATTGAGATGGATAGTGACCTGGTGATCTACCGAACTACTCTCGTTCGGACTTTCCAAGTGGTTACCATTTGTCGAGTGGATAAGTCCGAGGTCTTGGTTGTACTGATTAGTCATCACTACTCGAAACGTCATTGAGACTCTACATGATAGGCGCCTCACTTTGACCCGTTTGCCGAGTCATTTGGGGTCATTAGGCGGCGGGATTGGGTGAGGTCCCGATGCATGTAGGAGTCGATGCTTCGTTGTCGAGGATTCACAGCTCGCTTTCATGCGTGGATATCCTATGCTATCTGAGGGGATAATAGTATATAAATCTCTGGCCAGAGTACTAGATGTGTTTTAGGTAAATGGGTTTACCTAGTAACACTCGTGATGTTACTATTCGATCTCCAAGATGTATGCATAGTTATCGGATCTTTAGCGACTCTCGATTTACCAATGATCGTTGATCTGATCGGGATATATGTGTTGAAAGGACTGTACTATACGCTAACCACGACCAACTGGTTCTTGCAGGTACTATTAGTGATACCTAGGGGATAATGGGGCGATTTTGCTAGGCACTTTACCATGATCCGATGGGCAAGTCCGAAATTGTGATTTCGGAGTCACAATGGTTGTGGGCCCACGGCTAGCTGTATCCCTGAACCATTGAGGGTCACACAAATACTGGATTCATGATTCCCGCATGGAAACTGAGCTCAATGTTGAGCATAGGAGAGGAGGATTTTAGGGAGTGCGACTTCCTAAAAGTCAACAGGGGTCAAATTGTGATTTCCCGCTGTTGAGGGGCAAAACTGTCATTTTGGA
>KQ986752.1:66470-101546 GCA_001598015.1 Dorcoceras hygrometricum
CTGATTAGTCCTCACGACTCGAAACGTCATTGAGACTCTACATGATAGGCGTCTCACTTTGACCCGTTTGCCGACTCACTTGGGGTCATAAGGCGTCGGGATTGGGTGAGACCCTGATACATGTAGGAGTCGATGCATCGTTGTCGAGGATTCACCGCTCGCAGACATGCGTGGATATCCTATGCTATCTGAGGGGATAATAGTGTATAAATCTCTGGCCAGAGTACTAGAAGTGTTTTAGGTAAATGGGTTTACCTAGTTACACTCGCGATGTCACCATTCAATCTCCAAGATGTACGCATAGCTAACGGATCTATAGCGACTCTCGATTTACCAATGGTCGTTGATCTGATCGGGATATATGGATTGAAAGGACCGTACTGTATGCTAACCACGACCAACTGGTTCTTGCAGGTACTATCAGTGATACCTAGGGGATCATGGGGCGATGTTGCTAGACGCTCTTACCATGATCCGTTGGGCAAGTCCGGAATTGTGATTCCGGAGCCGCAATGATTGTGGGCCCACGGCTAGCTGTATCCCTGAACCATTGAGGGTCACACAAGTACTGGATTCGAGATTCCCGCACGGATACTCAGCTCAATGTGTTGAGCATGAGAAGAGGATTTTGGGAGTGCGACTTCCTAAAAGTCAACAGAGGTCAAATCGTGATTTGCCGATGTTGAGGGGCAAAACGGTCATTTTGCACTGGGGTTCTGAAAAATGGTTTTTCAGATCATAGTGTTCAGTTTCGGAAACTGAGTCGATCAGTCCGATCTGATCGGCGATCGGAGTTACGATGAAGTCACGGTGATAGGGATGAACCGAATGTTCCTCCGTTGGACCCGGGCCCGTTGGGCCGGTCCAATCGTATTACTTGTCTATTTAATATAGACTTGATTAGACTTAATCATACACTTGATACACAACTTAACCCTAACCCTATGCATCAAGCGCCGCCCCCTCCTCTCCTCAAAAGCCGCCGCCGCCTCTCTTCGCCGGAAAATTGTTTCCGGCCAATCTTGACGAGGAGAATCCGTCCGCGCAGATCTCGTCAGGCCTTCTAGTGCAGACTGACGAAGGAATCCCGTCTCCGGTCGTGGACCTGATTGACGTTATCTACCGCCGCCTACCGTGAAGTGCCGGTTTCCTCGAGAAACTGGTCGGAGCCAGGCACGAGTTGCCAGCAAGGTAGCAATCTTAAACGCCCTATGAATGTCATAGATTTGTGTTTGTTTTAACTGTATTGATCGTCTCCCGGCATACTTTTTGTTCTTCCGCTGCCTCGCCGGGAGGCGTGATCCTGATCCATCGTGGCTACCCAACAGTTTCTACTCGATAGAAAAGGCAAGATAGTAGAACTCGAAGAGGTTCGAGAACCAACTGAAGTACCAAGTGAATCTCCTGCGCCTCAAGAGCCGGTACCAGAAATGGTCGCACCTAGGAGATCCGAAATGGTTAATAGGGCTCCTGAAAGATATGGTTTCCTCCTTGAAGATGATCAAGGTGATCAAGTTGTTGGATGTGATCCAAGGACTTTCAAGGAGGAAATTTCCGATGCTGATTCTAATTTGTGGCTTGAAGCAATGCAGTCTGAGTTGACTCAATGCATGCGAACCAAGTTTGGACACTTGTTAATCCTCCCGAAGGAATTGTTCCTATTGGGTGCAAATGGATATACAAGAGGAAACTTGGGCCTGATGGTAAGGTATTGACCTACAAGGCACGACTGGTCGCGAAAGGTTACACTCAAAGGCAAGGTGTTGACTATGATGAAACCTTTTCACCAGTCGTAATGTTCAAGTTGATTAGAATCTTACTGGCCATAGCCGCATGGTACGACTATGAGATATGGCAAATGGATGTGAAAACTGTGTTCCTTAATGGAAACATTAAGGAAGAGTTCAAGTTGATTAGAATCTTACTGGCCATAGCCGCATGGTACGACTATGAGATATGGCAAATGGATGTGAAAACTGTGTTCCTTAATGGAAACATTAAGGAAGAGATCTATATGACGCAGCCTGAGGGTTTCACATCTGTGGAAAGTGAGAATAAGGTATGCAAACTTCAGAGATCGATCTACGGTCTCAAACAAGCATCGAGGAGTTGGAACCTGAGATTCGATGAAACAATTAAGGAATTTGGTTTCATCAAGAATCCTGAGGAGCCATGTGTATAGAAGAAGATAGTTAAAAGCACTGTGACATTCCTTGTACTTTATGTTGATGACATTCTACTCATTGGGAATGATGTAGGAATGCTGCAGTCAACTAAAGTATGGTTGTCTAGTAGATTCCCGATGAAGGACATGGGTGAAGCATCCTATATTCTTGGAATACAGATCTATCGGGATAGATCGAAACGGATGCTCGGACTCACCCAAGCTACCTACATCGATACCAATTTTAAGCGGTTCTCTATGGAAGAGTCCAAGAGAGGACACCTACCTATGTGCCACGGGGTCACTCTATCTAAGTCTATGTGTCCAAAGACTGAGGAGATAGAGAGTATGACACGTATGCCATATGCCTCGGCAATAGGTAGTATTATGTATGGCATGATCTCAACCAGACCGGATGTCGCATATGCTCTGAGTGTCACGAGCCGCTACCAGGCCAACCCCGGACAGATGCATTGGAAGGCTGTGAAAGATATTCTTAAGTACTTACGAAGGACTAAGAATATGTTCATGGTCTATGGGGATGGTGAACTGAAATTGGAAGGCTACACTGATTCTAGCTTCCAATATGACGTGGATGATTCGAATTCTACCTCTGGATTTGTATTCATGCTCAATGGTGGTGCTGTCTCTTGGAAGAGTTCCAAGCAAGACACCATCGCGGATTCAACCACTGAGGTTGAGTACATCGCAGCATCAGCTGCTGCTAAGGAGGCGGTTTGGATAAGGAATTTCGTCCAAGAGTTGGGCGTCATTCCTGATGGAGTTGGTCCAGTCCCGGTGTACTGCGACAACACGGATGCCGTTGCGCAAGCAAAGGAGCCTAGGTCTCACCAAAGATCCAAACACATACTGAGGAAATACCACATAATCCGGGATATTGTGGCTAGAGGTGACATAACAGTTGAGAGAGTCGCCTCTGAAGACAACATTACTGATCCACTTACGAAACCCTTGCCAGGACCGTTGTTTGAAAAACATCGCGAAACAATGGGACTGCGTCTGATGAGTAGTTGGCTATAGGGCAAGTGGGAGATTGTTAGAGTAGATGCCCAACTAGCCAACTTGTGGCGTGTTTTATATACTCTTGTATATGACAATCTTTATTTATGAAATACGCATTTATTTATGGCATTCTTTATCTTCATTGTGCTTATAATATTAACAATTGTGTTGGATAAAGACCTAGAATGCACCATAGTGTATGTTAGATGTGATAGTGGATATGATGGCTATCATGAAACACATCTAATAGTCACTGTGTATTCTGAATTCGTTCCTAGTCGATTGGGCCGTCAAAATGAGGATAAGGCCGCCCGAGCTTGAGACTAGCATCTGCGATGTGAAGTACCATGTTTCATTGGTAGGGAACATTGTGATGTTCTGAGCATGCAGATGGATAGTAACCTGGTGATCTATCGAACTACCCTCGTTCGAACTTTTCAAGTGGTTACCATTTGTCGAGTGGATAAGTGCGAGGTCTTGGTTGTACTGATTAGTCATCACTACTCGAAACGTCATTGAGACTCTACATGATAGGCGCCTCACTTTGACCCGTTTGCCGAGTCATTTGGGGTCATTGGGCGGCGGGATTGGGTGAGGTCCCGATGCATGTAGGAGTCGATGCTTCGTTGTCGAGGATTCACCGCTCGCTTTCATGCGCAGATATCCTATGCTATCTGAGGGGATAATAGTGTATAAATCTCTGGCCAGAGTACTAGATGTGTTTTAGGTAAATGGGTTTACCTAGTAACACTCGTGATGTCACTATTCGATCTCCAAGATGTATGCATAGTTATCGGATCTTTAGCGACTCTCGATTTATCAATGGTCGTTGATCTGATCGGGATATATTTGTTGAAAGGACCGTACTATACGCTAACCACGACCAACTGGTTTTTGCAGGCACTATCAGTGATACCTAGGGGATCATGGGGCGATGTTGCTAGGCGCTTTACCATGATCCGATGGGCAAGTCCGAAATTGTGATTTCGGAGTCACAATGGTTGTGGGCCCACGGCTAGCTGTATCCCTGAACCATTGAGGGTCACACAAGTACTGGATTCATGATTCCCGTATGGAAACTGAGCTCAATGTGTTGAGCATAGGAGAAGTAATTTGGGGAGTGCGACTTCCTAAAAGTCAACAGGGGTAAAATTGCGATTTCCCAAAGTTGAGGGGCTAAATTGTAATTTTGGACTAGGTGGTCTGAAAAATTGTTTTCACATCATAATATTCAGTTTTGGAAACTGAGTCGATCGGTCCGATCTGATCGTCGATCGGAATTATGATGAAGCCACGGTGGTACGATTGAAACGAATGTTCACATGGACCTGGGCCCGCCCCAGGCCCATTGGACTAGTGGAAGCCCATCATTGGTCTACTTATGCTAGACCTAGGGCTACACATCAAGACACAACAACTAGACAAACCCTAGCCTCCATAATTTTGGACGCCCCTCTCCTCCTCCACCTCGCCGCCGACCGCCCAACGCCGTCGCCTGCCGGCCACCGCCGCTATCGCCCGATTTTCATGTGGTCGGACTTGTTTCGATCAGCGCGACGAGGAGAATCCGATCGTGCCAAAATCCGTCAGATCTTCTAGTGTATATTGACGGAGGAATCATGTTTTCGGTCGTGGACCTGATTAGAAGGATCTACCGCCGCCTACCTATTGAAGTGCCGGTTTCCTTGTGAAACTGGTCGAAGCCAGGCGCCTAGACGCCAGCAAGGTAACAATCGATAAACGCCCTATGAATGGTTTATTGATTGATTTCAATGTATTGAACGTATCTCGGGGCAAAATTTTTAAACTTCCCCTGCGCCCCCGAGAAACGGGATCCGGATCCGCCATTGTCGCCAACAAAGAGATCATCAGACTTCACGGTGTTCCTGTGTCGATTGTATCTGATAGGGATTCCAAGTTTACGTCTGCATTTTGGAGAAGTCTGCATCGAGCTTTGGGAACAAAGTTAACATTTAGCACAACCTTTCATCCCCAAACCGATGGACAGTCAGAAAGAGTGATCCAGATTTTAGAGGACTTACTCAGAGCATGCATTATTGATTTCTCAGAAAGTTGGGATTTGAGATTGCCATTGGTGGAATTTGCGTATAACAACAGCTTTCAAGCCTCCATCCAGATGGCTCCATATGAAGCTCTATATGGACGTAAATGTAGAACGCCTCTTCACTGGGATGAGGTAGGAGAGCGAGATGGTCTAGAACCAGACCTGGTAGAGCAAAAAGTGAACGTTGTTAGAAAAATAAAGGAAAGGATGAAAGCTGCTCAAAGCAGACAAAGACCATTGGTGGAATTTGCGTATAACAACAGCTTTCAAGCCTCCATCCAGATGGCTCCATATGAAGCTCTATATGGACGTAAATGTAGAACGCCTCTTCACTGGGATGAGGTAGGAGAGCGAGATGGTCTAGAACCAGACCTGGTAGAGCAAAAAGTGAACGTTGTTAGAAAAATAAAGGAAAGGATGAAAGCTGCTCAAAGCAGACAAAAGAGCTATGCAGACAATAGACGAAGGGAGCTAAGTTTTGACGTTCGTGATCACGTCTTCTTGAAAGTAGCTCCAATGAAGGGAGTGACGCGTTTTGGAAAGAAGGGAAAATTGAGTCCCAGATATATAGGTCCCTATGAGATTCTGGACAAAGTAGGAACATTGGCCTATCGATTAGCACTGTCGCCGCATCTATCTTCAGTGCATAATGTATTCCATGTATCAGCTTTGAGGAAGTACGTTCCCCACCCATCGCACATATTGAATGATGAACCAATTTACTTAGCGTCAGATTTGAGTTATGAAGAGAGACCAGAGAAGATCCTTCTTAGGGAGATTAGAAAGCTGAGAAACCGTAGCATCCCAATGGTTAAAGTTCAGTGGTCGAATCAAACAGAACGAGAAGCTACGTGGGAAACGGAAGCTGATATGCATAGTCGTTACCAGATTTGTTCGGTAAGTAAATTTCGAGGACGAAATTTTTATAAGGTGGGTAGAGTTGTAGCGCCCCAAAATCCATAGGAACGCAAATTCTAATCCTTATAATTCGAGGACCCATTTCTAATTTCAGATTTCAGCATTATTTATTTATTCAAGAAGCTGATTCCTATTTTCAGATTTCACGCGGTGCATGAGGTCTTTTGGACGTCTCCTCGAGTGCAAGATGAGCAGTTTTCAGATCTCTCAAAAATATAATGGTCGGGATGGGAGAATGGTTAATTTTCAGATTTGTGTAGTGCCTTCACAAATCAAAATAGTGAGAGGGGATTTTAAGTAAAATTTTGAGATGTACGCATGGTTCACCATGCCTACTCAAGTGTTTCTCCCTGTTACAAATCAGACTCCCATACCGATGGTCCTTGTGAACTATAAGTTCATTTCCTTGCAAGAAAATACTCATTTTGCATAAAACAAAATAGGAAGCTCATCGAAGTTCTCGAGAAGACTCTCTGTGAGACCTGCTGCATTTTGTGATTTCTTCTTATTGAGGTAAGTAAATCTGATTCTTGCTACGCCATGAAAGCATATGTATTGTTTTCTTTCATTTCGTGATTCATTGCCTAAGTTATGTTTAACATCAGCCTTTGTTCATGTTCTGCTGATATTGAAGTGTATGTTTGATATTCGGGTTCACAGATGGTTTCTGTTTGAAACTAAACAAGTGCGTTTTATGAAGTTGATGTTGTAGATGTTGATTTTAACCCACTGAGCATATCATATTCCAGTCCATCGTAAAAGTTCGAAATTCTTCTTTCGGTGATTGGTAACATTTGAATTTGACGCTATGAAATCGGATGTTGTTAGTCGAATCAGTATAAAGTCTGGTTTGATAGGCAACAACTGATAGTGTAGCTGTCGTTTTGATGTTTACAACACTAAGATATAGTCAGATTTTGGTTTCCTATATCCACGGCTGAATTTCATCTTTAAGCCAGTAGTTTCCATCTCAGCTGTTGTCAGCTAGGTACTGTTCATTTGTGTTCATCAGCTGTTGTCAGCTAGGTACTGTTCATCAGCTGTTGTCAGCTAGGTACTGTTCATTTGTGTTCATCAGCTGTTGTCAGCAAGGTACTGTTCATTTGTGTTCATCAGCTGTTGTCAGCTAGGTACTGTTCATTTGTGTTCATCAGCTGTTGTCAGCTAGGTACTGTTCATTTGTGTTCATCAGCTGTTACATTGTTTCGTCGTCAGCTGTTGCGTTGTTTTCATCAGTTGTTGGTTTCAAGCTGTTGCATTGTTTCGTCGTCAGCTGTTGCGTTGTTTTCATCAGCTATTGGTTTCCAGCTGTTGCATTGTTTCGTCGTCAGCTATTGTACTAGTTGTATTCAGCCGTTGTTTTGTTCAACGTCTGAAAGTCCTTGTTTAAGTTGCGTTGACATCTGAGTTGACCAACCAAAGTCTGAATTGTTTCTTCCCAACGTCTGTTTTTCTATTCTGCTGTATGCTCAGTGAAGAAAATGTTTTATGAAAAAAAATGAGTTTAAAATAAAGAGAACCCCGATGTTAAGATCTGATTTTACCCAGATAATGTTAAAGGAAGAAATTGTTCAGATTTTAAGATTTATGGCAAAGATAACATCCGGTCCATATTGGAAGGGTGAGCAGCAGACAAGCGGGTCAGTTGCCCCTTCATATTGGGTGAGATTTAACCATATAGTAACTTATATCAGTAGTCATTCGATCGAGTGCCATGGGACCTATTGGGAGAGCTTATGAGCCATAAGTTTGACGAAAATATTGATGGTGGGATCTGAGTTTTTCCCACAGTAATGTATATGATGAGGTCTTATGTTTTAATGCCTTCCTTTAAACCATGATGTCTTATGTATTGCGCCTGCACATATGGTGTTTTGTTACTCCCAGTTTTGCCTGCTGAGCCCTAGGCTCACTAGCTTTCTTGGTGCAGGTGAGTCCGTGCCGGAGCAGATGGGTGGTGGAGTGTGAACCAGTAGCGGCGTGTGAGTGTTTTCGAAGGCCTGCATTTCCACGACGTTTATTTTGTAGTTGCTGTTTTTGTTGTCTTTGATCTTAGTCAAATCTGTATTGAGATCTGTTACAACAAAGATGAATTCAAATAGAGTTCAGTAGTTGTAATATCGCGACTTCGCATTTCGTACTTCGAAATTGTAATGAAATCTGATTTTATTTTCTTGGCGCCAACGGTTATTATTTCGATTTTCTTTTAGCAAGGAAATACAGCTTGTTCCATTTATCATTTCAGCCCTCTATTTTCTCTTTTATTTCGTTTTCTTTGATTCCGTGACCTCCATGGGTATGGGCGTCACAAAAATCTCCTTTGAATGCACCTTTTTATTCATATTATTGCATGTATGTATAGATCTATTTATTTTATGATTTGAAATCAAATATGACGTTAAATTACATGTTTGACTCAAATTTTCACTACAAAAAGGCTGCCTAGGACCGAGATGGGGCAAGGGTCGAAGGCGTAGATGAGTAGAGAGATAGTCTAGGGCTATGGGATGAATGACTCAAGGGTTTGAGGCGAGGGTTCGATCAAGGGTTGGTCCAGAGGCATTATGTCTGAGTCTAGGAGTCTATTGGTGACTGTGTGAGGGTCTGATCATGTATTGGTATCGATGAGAATGGTCGGAATCGAGGGCTGGACCACACAGGCGCTGATGGATAGTCTGTGCGTGAACAGTTGGTTGCAGACGTCGGGTTGGTCGTGTCAGGATTCATGGTCGGGTTTGGTTGGTCCCGGCAGTTATCCCATCGAGTTAGAATCACGTGGGTCCAAACAGAGAGTGATTTGGTCCAGGACGAATTTTATGATCAGCATGTGTCCTGGCTTGTCGTCTGTGCACGATAGTAGAGTTTTCAGGGTCGGGTAAGTTGCTCTATTTGGTCTCTGTGGTCAAGGTTGATTTCAAGAGATAGCTCATTGATTTAGGATCACGCAGGTCCAAACAGGAAGCAATTTGGTCAAAAAACGAATTACTTATGAGTTTTATGGCTAGCACATCTCCTGGTTGCAGTCTGCGCGGGGGCAGTGGGTTTGCAGACGTCGAGTTAATCGTGTCGGGAATCCTGATCGATTATGGTTGGTTCCAGGAGCTAGAAATTGAGATAGGATCACGTGGGTCCAGAAGGGGAGCAATTTGGTTAGGAAATGAATTTTTAATGATTTTAAGGTTTAGCCGATCAAACTGCATCTTGTCGGGGCAGAAAATATAAAGTCGGGTTTTTGAGGCATAGGGGCAGCCTAATGTCATGAAATATTTAAAATGATTATTTTAAGTTTATTTATGATGTTTTAGCAAGTTTTAAGAATTTTTATGAATTATGAAGTTTTACGAAAATTAAGAGGAAAAAAAAAGTTGTTACTTATGAGGTATGAGACGGTTTTGAGGCAGAAAGTTTGAGCAGGAGATGAAAATATTTTGAATGTGGGAATGACAGATATGGGTCTGAAGACGTCCCGTTTGGCCATATCATCTTGACGCGTATTGAGCTTCAGATAAGTACCGAAGTTCCTTTACATTTGACAGGACTGGGCTCCAGATAAGTAACCTTTCCAACCTAGTACCATGATTTTTATTTAGCTTGATCAAGCGACTTGAGGTTGAGGACCACAATCGAGAAACAGAGTTCACTAAAAAATCTTTTGATTTATGAGTTTATTGCCTATTAATGAATTTTAAGGAAAATGTTTTGAGCCTTGATGTTTTCTTATGCATTTAAAGTTGAGAAAATTTATTTGAGTACAATTACTTTAATGCATGTGACTGTATTATTTAGTACCTGCTATTCTCCATTTTGTACTTGTTGAACATCTAGGCTCACTATTTTTGATTGGTGCAGATGACACGGAGACTGAGACTGAGGGGCATGACCTTTGAGCGGACGACAGTTCAGTTGGGACATTCCCAGCGACCTTGTGTTTTCCGCTGCCGTTGAGAAAGGAAAAGATTTCTAATTTTATTTAGGTTTCAAATTTTGGTTTTGGCGAAAAATTCTCTTTTATTTCAGTTGATGTTGTGTAGTACGATCGAGATGATTTCTTTGGTCTTTCAATTCTGTTTCAAATTTTGAATTATCTTATCTTATTGAGTTTTATTAAAGATTTTGAGTTTTTTTAAAAAAAAATTAATTCCGCATTTATATTACGAGAAAAAGAAAATAGTTTGAGCGTGTTTCAGAAACAGTCAGCTCAGCTTAGAATGACAAAGTCAGACGCATGTGCAACTTAGAATAACAAAGTCAGATGCAAGTTCAAATCAGTTCGGGGAAATATCAGATCATAAGTGTAAGATGGAACAGTTCGGAAATCGACTACGAACTGAAATTATCGAACAAATCATACGAAATTTGAATAACAACAGGGTACTGAAAACAGCTTGGAGAAGTTCGACCAGATTATCTAAGCTTATCGGTTCAGAACATAGTTCTCACTAGACCAGCTTTGCATATCAGCTCATCCTTAGCTATCCAGCACGAGTACTCAAAACAGCTTGGATAAGTTCGAACAGATTAGCTAAGATTATCAGACCAGAACAACGTTCTAACTAGACCAGCTTTGTCTATCAGCTCAGAACTTCATCCTTACCATCCAACACGACGAAATCACTGGAAACTCAGAGAACTTTATATTAAAGCTATTTTCGTACAACCTAAAAATTTAAAAGAGACGACAGCTCAGGCTGTCACATAAGCTCTTTTGTTCAAACATATAAGAACTTAAAACCTTTTTCGAAACCGCTAAAAGCGTGCAGATCATAGCATCCTTGAAAAGAATCGAACTTTACTAAAAACTCAGAAACATATTGTACACAGAACATAAAAAGCGAACAATAATATGCTTTCACAGAAGTAGCAAGAAATAGAGTCTACTTGCCTCAAAGCTGAACGACGGTTTGCAAGGAACAACTCCGACTTAGAATCTCCCACAAGCACGATCGAAAAGTTTTTGAAAACTTTAAAGGAATTCTTTGGTTGATTTTTTGTTAGAGGAGCTTTCCACTGCCTTAAATAAGCTCCAATGATGAAAACAGTGAAGTAGATTTAAAATACTTACACAAGGCATGAGCTCCTACCAAACATAATCATTTTGTTGGAAATATAACCTGAACCGTGCTTGGATTCATTTTCGCAGGAACCGCCCACGAATTGCCCAGCTAGAATCGAAGAAATTAGCTCAGGCGAAATCTGAAATGTTAAACGCAAGAATAGCAGTTTATTCCTTCAAAACGAATTACACAACTCGCGGGTTTACAGACTTTCCGGACTTTACAACTTTACCCCCCTTAAATAAAATTTCGTCCTTAAAATTTAACTCACCTAAACAGCTCTGGGTAACGACTACTCATATCTACTTCAGTCTCCCAAGTTGCTTCCCGGTCTGAATGATTCGCCAACACCAAACTGAACTCCTATTACTCTACTGAGAAAATAAAAGATTATGTTATCTTACAAACATTATGTTAACTGATATAATGACACAAGCCTATCCGATTTCACCTCTAGCTGAACTGAGTACCGAAAGAACATGATTCAAGACCAAATATTTCTAAGTTGTTTTATACATACGAAAATGAAATAATCTCGCAATGAGCCTGATGATGATAGCTTAGGCCAGAGACTTAAGAGTTGGGACATTCTTCAATTCAAATACTCCTCTTACTTATAGTGTCCGGATTGAAACGGTAATAAAGTTACCAATAGATTCAACCGATAAATCTCATAAGGTTACCTGTAAGTAATTAATGTGTATTTATTCTTACATTATCTCATTAAATGCCAAATTTTTTTTTTGGCTCAAAACAAGAAACCTTTGTACGTCGCCAAATCTAATATATCATGATTGGTTTCTTGAGTTGTTCAATGAATTGACTTGAGATAAATCTTGATATTTATTGTTATATTTTATAATTAATATTGACTATAATGATTGTTAATGACTTTCATGTAGACTTTTAATTTATTTTAAAAAGTTAACGTTGAATATAATAGTTTTTGTTAAATGCATATAAATTCTAAAATCCACAAAATTACACGAAGATAACTAAATTCCTCTATTAAATACACCCTTTAATTATCATTAGTTATAAAATATAAATATATTGGATAGGTGAGGATTTCAGATCGAGTGATCTAACAAAAAGATAAAATCTAATATACTGTAAAATCTCATAAAAAGTTAATTAGTTTTTGTTCCTTCTAATATTAGAATAATTAATTCCGTGATTCGCGAGATTTCTAGTTCCTATATGTATATGTATAAGAGCAGTCCTGTACTTGGAGCACGAATTGTTATTTCAATTCTCGATTGTATTCTTCCGAAGAGTCTAATTGGTTTTCATATTGATCCACCAAGAGTTTTCAGAATCCAATCCGTCCAGGTTTGCAAGTTCTCTTTTCGACTTTTCTTGCAGTTTGGTAATCGATTCATCGCACTCTATGTGCATTCAAGAATTGACGATTAATTTCTCTCCGATGGCGGGATCAAATCCTTCGGCTGTTTTTGTTTTTAAGAGACTGTTTGTTAGTGTTAGCTAAGTTCGGTAACTATGCGTTGGTGTGTGTTCGATCGACTATGGGGATATATTTTCGAGAAACCATTATCCCCGTTCTTTGATGTACTTACTTGATTCTGATGTTTTCGTCGATATTCTGGCCACTTGCTACGATTAATACGGCGTGGGTTTTCGGTTCCTTTCTGATCATGATCCAGGACTTCGATTCTATGTCTTCTCTGGGGTTCTCCCTTATCAGTCATCTGCCAACAGGGGCCACAGACTTTATACCTTCGCCTCTATGGCCGGAGAATATATTGAATTGGTGTCAAGTGTTAATAGATGTAGGATGAGTTACTGTTCTATTTGTGAAGTGACTGGTGGAAACAGCTTTGGTTTTTCTGGATGTGCCTGAGTGCAGTGTTGCTGTGGTATCAAAAGAGTTTATGGCATACATTGTGGAGGGTTGACTTAGTTATTGATTCGTCTTTTGTTTCATTTTGGCTTAGTATACGTTTGTGTTATAATGGAGACCAAGACAGCAAGGAGATGCTCAGTTTTTGATCGTGTTGGGGGGCAGAATGCGAAAAACCAAGTATGCTCCTTTTGGTTGGCTGGAAAATGCAACCGCAATCCATGCAGATTCATGCATAGAGAATCGCCACCGCCACAACCAATGCATTACCGTAAATCCGCCACCTTTGACGGCCTTGGTGAAAAGCCGCATAAAATGACCTGGAAGAATCCTAACTACTACAGTGCCAAAAAGGGCACCGTTTCAAGTAGTGAAAGAAACATTTCGAATGGAAATAGAGACGAAGAGACACAGCAAAAGGGTTCGAATGTTGAGGCCGATGGATCTGAAATCAGCTGTGTGGACAAGGTACAGCCAAAGCAATGCAAATATTGGGTATCTGGCAATTGCGTCCATGGCGACAAGTGCAAGGATCTGCACGCTTGGTTGTCTGGTTCCAGAATCACGGTGTTGACAAAACTACAAGGCCATGACAAGGTATCTTCTCTATCCACGATTTTTTAGTTGTTTTGAAATCCAGGATCATGTCTAGTGAGGTTACCATGTTTCAATGAATTCATTGAAAAAAGTTGCTCATATATTCGATTTTCGTACAGGCAATCTCTGGAGTTGCTATTCCTTCTGGCTCTGACAAGCTATTCTCAGCTGGAAGGGATAAATGTATCCGCACTTGGGACTGCAACAGTGGCCAGGTTGAAATATTTTTATAATTTCTGTCGTTTGCCATTTACATTGAACATTTTCCTAATATATTTGTATGGTATTTCTTTCTTGATGCAGTGCGTTGGTTTGGTTGATATTAATGATGATATTGGGTGCTTGATCAATGAAGGTCCATGGGTGTTCATTGGATTGCCAAATTCCGTGAAGGTACGAGTTGCTCTTCGCAGATTACCAGCATCTGTTTATGCAATTTTAGTTGCCTTATATAATTTTTTGTAGGCCTGGAACTTCCAAACCCTTACTGAATTTTCTCTCAATGGATTTGTTGGGCAAGTTCGCTGCTTGATTGCTGATAATGATTTGCTCTTTGCTGGCATAGAGGTTAGTTCTAGGGCCATTCTATTTTTTTGAGCAATGTCACCATATGTAATAGCATTTTAGGTAATTTTTATTGAGTCTTGTTTTTTCATTTCTCAAATTCTGTATCAATCTGTATGTGGCTGTAGGATGGTACCATATTGGTTTGGAAATGGTGTACAGAAGACAATATCCCTAAGCCAACTGCCATGTTGAAGGGGCACAATGGTGCTATTTCTTCTTTTATTATAGGGGCTAAAAAACTCTTTTCAGGTTCCGAGGACCACACGATAAGGGTGCGTTTCCTAATTGTATCGATGAGCTCGTGTTTGCGCAAGCAACAAAGCTGTGTTTGTTAGACAACTGGATTGTGGAAAAGTTCTCTCATCTCATTTACCTTCTTCCTAGGCCTGGGACCTTGAAACTCTGCAGTGTGCGCAAGTATTAAGTGGGCACACCGGAGACATAACGTCTCTCCTTTGCTGGGGCTGCTATCTGTTCTCTGCTTCGCATGACAACACGTTAAAGGTTTGGCTCTCTGGTGTCCACTTTATTTGCCTGTGAATTTGCTTCAAACACTTGGTGGTTTGGTTTGGTTTGGGTTGGTTATTCATTTTTGTATTTTAATTAGATTTGGGCTATGAATGAAAGTGGGATTATAGAAGTGGTCTCTGATCTCAAAGAATGTATAAGTTTTAAACGGCTGTGAAACCTTTTAACCTTTCCTCAACATTTGCCCTATAAGCCTACTTACTTTTGCCTGTTGTCTCATATTCTCACTATGTCCAGGGATTTCTTACACTTCGGGGCATACACGATATGGAAGATAAGCCTATTCTTATCTGCTCGTGCAACGATAACACTGTTCGCATCTATGATCTTCCTTCGTAAGTATCACTGACCATGAAGCATCCTCGTTACCAGTTTTGAGGTTTTAACTTATGGTGTGTTGTCGTGGCTTCAGATTTGAAGAAAGAGGCAGAATATTTACGAGAGGAGAAGCTAAAGTTGTTGAAACTGGCGTTGATAGACTGTTTTTCGTCGGAGATGCGACTGGAGATATCATCGTGTGTAGATTGCAATAAGCTCCTTTCAAGTATATCTGCAGTGGCAAAAAATGGTCGTCGAATGGAGTCCCTGTGTTGACAAAACAAATGCTATTTGATTTTTGTATATGTTGGCCAGAGAAAGCGCCGTTGTAATTGTACATAAATTTTTAATGTTAATGGGAAAGTCTCTTCTCCGTAGGTTAAAATCAGAATTATATATTCCTTGACTAATTCGAGCTTAAAGTATGCACGTGTATAGTTTTCAAGTGCTCTTTTTCTATTCATAAAAACATTAGTTTTGGTGAGATAAAAATCAGCTCGGAGGTTAGTAGATCAATTCAGCCTGAAAATCATGTATAAAATGAGTAAAATTAACTCAGAAGAGATTGAGTAAAATCACTCAGTTTTGGGTTTCAAAACAGAAGAGTATATCAGATCAAGTGAATAGGCTGAGTAAGACAACTATGTAACTCAGTTATGGAATCCGATCGATCGGGAGAAAAGCAGAGTAAATCAGATCAGTTTTGGTTATATATCAGATCAGGTTTCGAAGCGTAAGACAAGTCAAACAATGTTTGAAAAATAGTGCAGATTAAGACTTTCAGCAGATCAGGCTGGAGCTTCATATAAATCAGATCAGTGTAGACGTAGGCTAAGTCATGACATAATGTTTGTTGAACAAATTTAGGATGTGTTAGAGTCTGGTCACGTACGAGGATCGATGTTGTACAGCCATAAGAGAAACTTTTAACAGAGCTGTACGGAGATAGTACAATCTTTTAAATACACAGAATAGAATTTATCGGTTGAGTCTATCAGATATATTTATTACCGTTTGAATTCACAGAATATAAATGGATGAGCAAATTCAGAACGGAGGAAAAAAGGAGAAGATAAATTTTTACGATTTTACAATTTGAGAGACAGAACGATTTTACAAAGAAAAGAGAATGATCCAACATGAACTGAGAATCTTGTTTCTCTCATCTTTCAAAGAAGCATTTTTGTTGTATTCATATTTCTCGTTTGTAAAGTATTTCAGTTGCGTAATGAATACTATAGGCTTTGTATTTGAACACATCAGATTACCAAAAGTCGCCATATTAGCTTTCGCAGCCCACATGTTGCTTTTGAGTGATATTAAGAGTTCAGATCGAGAGCGGCCTGACTGAGTGGTTTGTGATGTATTTTACTCAAAGTCTTATAATGGAAATCCTTCCAGTCCGGAAGAAGGGGAGACGCAAAAGCGTTGCTTTCAACTTCCAGAAACAAATCCCGATTAATCTATTCTTACTATTTAAGTTTACATATTTGTATTTACAGATCACTGCTGATTGAGATCTTCCGCATAAATATTTATTTATCAAGAAAGAAGAATAGATTGAATTCCGGATTCAGCTGATAACCAATTCGATCCTAAAAATAATTTTTAAACACAGATTTCAAAAGATTTTATTCACCCCCTAAACTTTGATCTGCTGTCTTTCTATCATATCAAGTGATATCAGAGCAGGGAAAGTTCAATATTGAACAAATCATTTTTCAAATCCCATCCATATCTTCCATGACATCATCTAACAAGATACCAATGTTTTTCAATGAAGATTATGATGACTGGAAAATTTGTATGCAGGTACATCTGTCAGCTCAGAACGATGATATGTGGTTTGTCATGATTGATGGTCCGATGAAGATTCTGAAGGAGAATACTGCTGTTGCAATTTCATAAGGGGCACCACATATGGTTGAAAAGCCCATATACGAGTGGATAGCAGAATACAAAGGAAAAGATATTCTTGATAATGTCGCGAAGGACATACTATATCAGACAATGGATAAAAACATGTTCAGCAAGATTAAGATGTGTACAACGGTAAAGGACGTCTGGGAGAAATTAACTCAGCTTTGAAAGAAACGAACAGACCGAGGAAAGTAATAGAAAATGGGACGATTCTGATTCAGACGATAGTACATCCAATAGTTCCTCGTATGAAAGCGATAAATAGGAAGTACATTGTCGGATGGCTGGTAACAATGACGAGGTATTTTGATTTCTCCAATATTGAATTCACATGAGAGGATCTAATCTATGCACTGAATGAGATGGTCCATGAATACAAAAAGTTGTCTCAAACATTCAAGGACGTAAAAGCTGAAACAAACGTCGGATAGATAGTTCAGATGAACCACAATGCTCACAGCTTGGGGAATCAAACAGTTTGAAGACGGAGTTGAGTAAGTTGAAAACGGAGAATGAATTACTGAGAACCAAATCTGAGGAGGTCACTACCGAAATCAAAGATTAAATCAATTAGTGAACTCCTGGAATAAATCTTCAGTTTCATTAAACAAGTTGCACGAATCTCAAAAGCCAGTGAATGATAAAACTGGGTTGGGTTTCAACAGTGGTAAAAGCAGCTTGGATGAAACTTGTACTCAATCAGATCGATGAAATACAAGTTCAATAAAATGAATTTTTTCAAAACCAGTGTGATAAATGATATTCTCGAGTC
Organism: Dorcoceras hygrometricum; assembly: GCA_001598015.1. NCBI lineage: Eukaryota > Viridiplantae > Streptophyta > Magnoliopsida > Lamiales > Gesneriaceae > Dorcoceras > Dorcoceras hygrometricum. The sequence goes on from KQ986752.1 coordinate 84,258, forward strand.
CGTAAAGTATGATGATCAGAACGGAGCTCAACCGAACCAGAAGGGAAATCAAGGAATAGGATTTGTCAAACCTGAGAGTTCTAAGCCTCGCTAGCTAAAGAACAGATTGGATAAAATGAGAGTCAAATCTGATCCTTATCCATATGATCTGAACTAGCAAAGGTTTAACTCAAAGAATGTCAAACAACATGAAAATAGAAAGGTTCAAAAGAGAAACGTTCACCACGGCCAAAATACTGAACGAAATCTCAATAGCACTGGTTATACACAAACCTTTTATGGACACACATAGAGGAAATAATGTATGAGTAATTCAAGTGTGGGTCATGAAAGGGTTAATCCGACCTGAACCAAGTAAAATTGGACATCAAAAATTTGTTTTTGATTGCAGGTTAGTAGGAGCAAGCTGTTGAAGAAATCAACATGGTATGATAGTGGATGCTCAAGACACATGACCAAAAATTCCATAATGCTAACACACATCAAGCAGATTAACGGTCCAAAGATCACTTTTGGTGACAACTCAAAAGGTGAAACTATGAGCAAGAGTAAGATTTTCCGTGCTAAAATTATCATTAAAAATGTCTATTGGTTGAAAATTCGTGTTACAACCTTCTTAGCATTAGACAATTTTGGGATAATGTTTTTGTGACGCCCAGAAATCCGAGGTAACCACATAGACCGACAAAATAATTAATTGGTAAATAAAATTGATTTCTAATGTCGTCCTTATTAATTTTTATTATATTTTTTACGTTGACGTTCCTTTAATTAGAATTCAGGATTTTGATTCGAGGGGAGATTTCCGGAGGAAGACGCACGAGCACGGTAACGGCTGCTATGAAAATTTATTTAATTAGAATTCTGAGAGGAAAAAATGTTTTAATGATGTATATTAAAATCTTATGGCGGATTAAAGTCCAGTTATTTTATTTCTTTTTCGGAAAAATTTAAGGTGCTCGTTTTGAATTTCTTTAAATTATAGCACTTTTAAATTTTTAAGATGCCTTTATACGTTATTATCTTGTTTTAAAAAGTGGGTTAGCATTTTTTTTATTTCACAATTTTGGAGTAACACTTTTATAGGCTAGGTTTTCTCTTTTTTTTTTTTTATTATAGGACACCATCCCCCTTCCCCCCTCATATACACACACGTAAGTCACTCAAAAAAAAAATCATAGAGGGCGGCTAGGGTTCTTGAGGAGGATCGAGAATTTCAAAAAAAAAAACTGTGAGGAATTCGGATCGTGCTCGTGACATATAATTCACCGGAGATCGCCTCTCAACCATCGTCAAAATTTTAAAGGCAAGTTTATTCTCGTTTTTTGATGCATCATGAAATCATATTATGTTGTGTTTTTTTTTGTGTTCGAATTAATGCCCTGCTTTGTGTATGAAAGTTTTCAAATCGAAAAAGAAAGGCAAAGGGATCATGTGTGTATATAGCCGATCTCGATACTTCTTGGCGTGGGAGTGCAGAAAATTTCAGCATTTATATATGGCTGCCTGTGTGCGTCTTCGTCATGATATCATAACGCAAGGTGTCAACATGTGGCATCCACGGTCGATCCTGATGTCGAATAATTCCATCTATCGTCGTGTAAAGATTACTACCCTTCTCGTCATCTCGCTGCCTCCATTTAGCCAACTGCTCATCCTTCGACTGTCCTCCTCTGATCCTATCCTCAAGGTAGGCTGAATCGTCAGTGCAGCCAACTTCATGGCAAACTCATGAGTAATCACCTCTAACTCGAACCTCTCGATCTCTGTCACTAGTGGTCTCTGGACAGTCAACTGTGATAATCCTGCTGATTTTCTGCTCAATGCATCAGCCACTACATTTGCTTTCCCCGGATGATAATTGATGGTGCAATCGTTGTCCTTAACCAACTCTAACCATCATCGTTGGCGCATGTTAAGCTCTTTCTGGGTGAAGAAGTACTTGAGGCTTTTATGATCTGTGTAAATCTCACACTTCTCCCCATACAGGTAATGCCTCCAGATTTTCAATGCAAACACCACTGCTGCTAGCTCCAGATCGTGGTTAGGGTAATTTTTCTCGTGATTCTTCAACTGTCTAGAGGCATAAGCAATCACCCTCCTGTCTTGCATCAGAACTGCACCCAAACCCATTTTCGACGCATCTGTATAGAGAACATAGTTTCCCTGCCCAGACGGCATAGCTAACACCGGAGCTTCCATCAAGGCCTGCTTCAATCCATCGAATCCTGCTTGACACTCAGGCGTCCAGTCATAGCATGCTTCTTAGTTAGCGATGTCAAAGGAACTGCCATATTCGAAAACCACTTGATGAAACGCCTGTAGTAACCTGCAAGGCCCAAGAAACTGCATATCTCTGTCATGCTCTTAGGCACTGGCCAATCTCTCACTGCTTCCACTTTTGCTGGGTCTACTCCAACTCCTTTCTTCGAAACCACATGGCCAAGGAATGCAACTTTCTCAAGCCAGAACTCACATTTATCGAACTTTGCAAATAATCGTCTATGCCTCAAAACCTGCAATACTAACCTGAGATGATCCGAATGCTCCCCTTGACTTTTGGAGTATATCAGAATGTCATCAATGAATACAATCATGAACTGGTCCAAGAAGCGCTGAAATACTCTGTTCATCAGATCCATAAATACTGAGGGTGCGTTCGTCAACCTAAATGGCATCACCAAAAACTCATAATGGCCATAACGAGTTCTGAAAGCTGTCTTGTAGTCATCAGACTCCCTGATCTTCAACTGGTGGTAGCTTGAACGAAGATCGATCTTAGAAAAGATGGCTGCACCATGAAGTTGATCAAACAAATCCTCTATCCTTGGCGTCGTGAGTTGGAGTTTGAGGTATGATACCATGTGTTTCTCAAGGTGGCTCCGATGAAAGGAGTGATGAGGTTCGGCAGGAAGGGGAAGTTGAGTCCGAGATACATTAGGCCGTTTGAGATTCTTAAGAGGGTAGGCACACTAGCGTATCGAGTAGCACTACCACCACACCTATCAGTAGTACATAATGTGTTCCACGTGTCTACGCTCCGGAAGTACATGTCGAACCCTTCACATGTGCTGAGTTATGAGCCTTTACAGTTAGCCCCAGACTTGTCATACGAGGAGAAGCCGGTGAGGATTCTTCAGAGGCAGGAGAGGAGATTGAGGAACAGGGTCATTCCGATGATTAAGGTCCAGTGGGCGAACCACACTGAGCAAGAATCAACGTGGGAGACCGAGGAGGACATGCGCAACCGCTACCCAGAGTTATTCGGTAAGTCAAATTTCGAGGACGGAATTTAATTTAAGGGGGGTAGGATTGTGACGACCAAAAATCCGAGGTAGCCACATAAACCGACAAAATAATTAATTGGTAGATAAAATTGATTTCTAATGTCGTCCTTATTAATTTTTATTATATTTTTGACGTTGACGTTCCTTTAATTAGAATTCAGGATTTTGATTCGAGGGGAGATTTACGGAGGAAGACGCACGAGCACGGTAACGGCTGCTATGAAAATTTATTTAATTAGAATATTTGAGAGGGAAAAATGTTTTAATGATGTTTATTAAAATCTTATGCGGATTCAAGTCCGGTTATTTTATTTCTTTTTCGGAAAAATTTAAGGTGTTCGTTTTGAATTTCTTTAAATTATAGCACTTTTAAATTTCTAAGATGCCTTTATATGTTATTATCTTGTTTTAAAAAGTGAGTTAGCATTTTTTTTATTTCAGAATTTTGGAGTAACACTTTTAGAGGTTAGGCTCTTTCTTTTTTTTATATAGGACACCATCTCCCTTCCCCCACCCCCCCCCCCCCTCATATACACACACGTAAGTCACTCAAAAAAAAATCATAGAGGGCGGCTAGGGTTCTTGAGGAGGACCGAGAATTTCAAAAAAGAAAAACTGTGAGGAATTCGGATCGTGCTCGTGACATATAATTCATCGGAGATCGCCTCTCAACTGTCGTCAAAATTTTAAAGGCAAGTTTATTCTCGTTTTTTGATGCATCATGAAATCATATTATGTTGTGTTTTTTTTGTGTTCGAATTCATGCCCTGCTTTGTGTATGAAAGTTTTCAAATCGAAAAAGAAAGGCAAAGGGATCATGTGTGTATATAGCCGATCTCGATACTTCTTGGCGTGGGAGTGCAGAAAATTTCAGCATTTATATATGGCTACCTGTGTGCGTCTTCGTCATTTTTTTCTGGTTGTGTGTGCATAATCGTCTTCCCTTTATGTTTGGTACTCATGGGGTTACCACAGTGTGGGTCCGAAAGTTTATGAATGTTTGAGATGGTGGGGCAGTGAGTTTTCTGCTGCATCTTCCTGGCCGTGTGTCTAGCTTTGTGATACAGTGTCTTGCAGCCAATTCTTTCAAACCATTTTGTACCTCAACAGCAGCGGCACACACCTCTTTTCCTTCACTGTTTGTGTATGTGTCTTCTTTTTCTTTATAAAACTCAGTTGTGGTGATGAAGGGTTGTTCCCGTGCGCTGATTGTCAAATTTTCTGATGGTGTTTTGCACATGAAGCGAGGGGTTTTGGAATGAAATTTGAAGGGTGAACTTTCTGCAATGTTTGTTAAAATGAATTTGATAGAGTCGAGTGTGCCTTCCTCCTTTTAGTGTAAGCTGCATGCATCTTCTTCAAATTTTTCTGCCACAACAGTGTGCATGATTCTTGCTTGTTGTGTCTCATAGACACACGTGTATGATGGAGAATTTGGAATGAAATTTTGAGGGACTGGTTGTCTTGGATTTGGAAGTACATATAATATATTTTAGTGGCCACATGTGTACAAAACCTTAATATATATATGGACTTACGTGTACAAAATCTTGAGCAACTCAATTGTTTTGATTAAACAATTTTGGGAAAAAAAATATTCAGTTTAGTTGTGAAATTTTTGGGAAGTTGCTTGGGAACTATTTGAGAATTTATTTTGTGAGAAAAATGTTTTTGAGGTTTTTAATGATTTGTGGCAAGGTTATGATTGATATTACGGACGTGTGGATGCCGGCCGATGGGTCGGGGTGCTCTGCCAAATTATTACGGGCGTGTGGATGTCGACCGACGGGGTCGGGGTGCCGTGCCAACTTGACTGATTACGGGCGTGTGAATGTCGGCCTTCTGGTCGGGGTGCCATGCCAACTTGACGGATCCATATGAGCTTATTTAAACTACTTGATTGATGACTGCAGGGAATTTCTGAGCCACACTTCATAAAATAAATGGAGGAATGATTAAAATATTTTTGAGGTTAATGGTTATTTTGAGGTTAAGGAAAATGATTTAAGGATTTTAATTGAGGAGAAATCCTCTTATTTTGAAAAGGGGTTGTGTTGAGGTTAATGGAATTTCTTATGAAGGATTTCATTTGACGATCTTTTTATTTAAACTGTTGACAAAATAAGTTTATGTTAAATAAAAATATTTTATTGCATGTGCATGTATTATGTATTATTTTCCATTCCCGTAGTTTACTTGCTGGGCCTCTAGGCTCACTAGATTTCATCGATGCAGGTGAGGTTGTTTAGGCGGTGCTGGTTGGCGAGGGCTCGATCGGGGTGAGAAGGCACTTATCGATGGACACACGTTTTCAGCAGAATAGAACACTTTTATGATTTATTAAATTTTCCTTCTTTGAAGAAAAATATTCTTATTAGTATTTATTGAATTTCGACCGTTTCATGATGTTTTTTAATGATGCTGGATCGAATGGATTTTATGTTTTATTTAGTAAAAAAAGAAAAAAAATTCCGCGTTTTCCCTTTTTAAAAGTACGGGCGTTTCAGTTTATATTGTGAATTTTCACAAACACATGTGCACAGTTCAGAGCCCAGTCGATTTGACTGTTCTAATGGGACACAGATCAAGTAACACCTATAAGGTGAACTGGTCAGATCAGCTGGTAACTAAACTGTTAGAGTTAATTTCAGAAGTTTTGGTGAAGAATAAAAGAGATTAATTGGATTAAAGGCACAAGTTCGGACGAAGCTTAAATAATTGAATACAGAAACCAGATCGGAGAAGAGCCAAGCTGGTTAAGGTCAAACCAGCTCAGGATATTTAGTTGCGCTGGTTAAGGACAAACCAGCAAAGGTAACCTAGTCAAACTAGTTAAGGTCAAGCCAGTTCAAGAATTTCAAGCCCGAAAGAGTAGAAAACAGATTGAAATTACATCAATTCAGAAGAGAAGTAAAACAGGGGTTTACAGTTGAGAGAACAACTCGCGGTGAAAAAGTGGTATAATAGACAAACTGAAAGACCAGCTTGGTAAACCAGCTCGAAGCAGATTGGTTCTACAGGTGTTTTTGTATTAAAGATGTTAGTGAACAAAATTGTTTATCTGGGTTAGAACAGAATAAGGTGAAGAGCAGATAAGTTTAAAGCATATTGGAACAAATCAATGTAGACCAGATTAAACCAATTCAACGCATAGACCGGATCGGGAAACCAGCTAAGTAAAGACAACTTAGCAAAATTGAATTTCAGAATGTTTGATGGTACGCACAGATTGATGTGATACATTTGATCTCTCTGCATTGATGTGTAGTCGTTGGAACTATTTTGAGGTAATTTCTGATATGCAGAGATTTGGTTCAAACTGAAGACGACGCAGAGTTGCTAAAAAGGATAATGCATTTAATGGAGATGTACGAACATCATACAAACATTTAAGTCGCCGCATGTTTTTCAATTTGGATACATTCGACGTGTCTACTGGTAACATTTATTACCGTTGTATCCAAAGAGTATAAATAGCAGAGTAGATCAGCTGTGAGAAGGTTACCGAATGAACTGACCGATTACAAAATCGATGAACTCACGAGTCTTCAAGCCTTCACAAGCAAAAATAGAGTTCATATTCTTGAACCAGCTCACAGCTAGTGACACACATGCACAGATTGTTTCATATCAAATTTTGTGTCACAAAAACATCTGTACACATACTCTGTAGTGTTGAGCCTTCATTGTAAATCATAAACAGAGAGTGTTGAGTGCTAGATTTGCATAACCAGCTTAGTGCTGAGTTCATTGTATTTGCGAACCAGATCGCGGGTCTGGATTCGTTGGTTGAGTGCTAGGATTTCTTGCAGCTGCTGGCTGTTGGATCGTATTTGTACAAGTGGTTGTATTAATCAAATCTTCTAGTGGAAATCCTTCCCATTGAGGAATAAGGGGAGACGTAGGAGAGTTAACTCCGAACTTCCAGAAACAAATCTCTTGATCCCTTATCCTTTACGTTTACTCACATATCTAACTGTTCACTGTTGAATCGTGTTTATTCTGCATTAAATTAATTTTATTACACGAGACAACAACAAACACTGAGAACCCTCCAAGCTGGTAACTCGGCTTTGAGGTTAGAATCGTGTAGTAAAATATATTGAAAATGATTTTCAAGCAAAATTATCAAAGAAGTTCATTCACCCCCCCCTCTGAACTTCCGAGCTTGTTTTTCGATCCTAACAAGTGGTATCAGAGCTCGGATTCTCAGTGTTTGAACAGTTTGTTCATTTATATTTCTTAAATATGTCGATCTCTCACAACAAGATTCCTCTGTTTTCCAAGGACGAATACGACGTCTGGAAGATCCGGATGCAGGAGCACCTAGCAGATCAAGGTGATCACATGTGGTTTGTAATAACTAACGGGCTCATGCAGATAATGAAAATGAACACAGTTGTGGCTAGTTTTCCAAGGACGAATACGACGTCTGGAAGATCCGGATGCAGGAGCACCTAGCAGATCAAGGTGATCACATGTGGTTTGTAATAACTAACGGGCTCATGCAGATAATGAAAATGAACACAGTTGTGGCTATAACTGCAGGTGCACCTCAGTGGATAGAGAAACCCATAATGGAGTGGACCCCTGAGGATAAGAAGAAAGTCAATCTTGATAACATCGCCAAGGACATTTTATACAAGACGCTAGACAATAACATGTTTAGCAAAATCCAGATATGCACAACGGTGAAAAAAATCTGGGAGAAGTTGACCCAGATCTGTGAGGGCAACGAAGGAAAAGAGAACAAACTTACTGTGGCGCTCCAGAATTTGAGCTGATCAGGATGAAGCCTGATGAAACAATGGCAGAGTTTGATGAACGGTTTAGCTCACTTGTGATTGAGCTAACAAGACTTGGGAAAGAATATAGCAACAGTGAGCTGGCCCTGAAAGTGATGCATGCACTGCCCAATGATTGGGATGTCAAGACCATGGCTATGAGGGAGTCCAAGGACTTGAAAAAATGAAGTTGCACGATTTTTTCGCCAATCTGAAGGCTTATGAGTTCGAGCTGGAAATGAGGAGCGGATTGTGAGCCATCTACTTCTCAACCAACCAGAGCTCTCGCTGCTACAATTCTAGAATAGAATCCATGCTCTACCAGCAGCAGGTCGACAGAGGAAATGAGCACGGATGCTATGTCCTTGTTCATAAAGAAATTCGGGAAATTTATGCGGAAGCATAATTCTAAACCCTCCTCTTTTGATTCTCCCAAAAAGAATTTTAACTCTCCTTCTGATGACAAGTGTATAACTGTGGCAGCGCCTGGTCACTTTATGGCTGATTGCAGGAAGCCAAGGTTGGATGCGAAGAAGCAACAAATTGCAACACCAGCAAGGAGAAAACGGAGAAGAAAATTTATCGGAAAAGGAGAATTGAGAAAGCTATGGTTGTAGAGGAAAATAAAAGTGCTTGGGCTGACTCAGATTCAGAAGAATCCAGCTCTGGAACATCCTCATCCAGTGAAAGCGAGGATGAAGTACAGTGTCCAATGGCTGATGACACTGATGAGGTATTCGATTTTTCTAGTCTGTAATTCACACGTGAGGACCTTGTTACATCACTAAATGACATGGTCCAAGAGTACAAGAAGCTTTCTCAATCATTCGAGGAAGTGAAAGCAGAAAAAGAGAGCTGTACCAATAAAGCTGAGCTGGTTAGCTCAAGCAATATGCAAGCTGCTCTAAGTAAGCTTGAATCTGAGAATGAGGAACTGCGAAGCAGGTCCGAGGAGATGGTTAATGAGAATAAGTAACTGGCTGATATAATAAGCTCCTGGACCAGGTCTTCGGTTTCGCTAGATAAACTTCATGGAGTTATGAAGCCGTTTGGTGATAAATCCGGATTAGGCTATAATAACGATGAAAGCAGTACAACATAAACCAGTTGTACCCTCACAATTGGAAAGGACAAAGTTTCGAACCATGCACTTTGTAAAATCTAGTGCGGGACAACCTGTAGAGGCACAATCTGGTGAAACAAAGATAGCATCTGAGCCTCTGATCTGGAAAGGAAGATTTTGCGGGCTGGGGTATACTGCTCCTGAGAAGTCTCGGGAAAACTGGCTCAGAGAAAGAGTTGAACAGATAAGGGGTAAACCCAAATCTGATGTTAAAAAGCCAAGCCAGCCTTGTCGACCTTCTACGAAGGACAGACAATACAAGCCTAGGCACAAGAAGCCCAGATCGAATGGCACATACACTACTTAATCAACTCACACAGGATCAAAGGACACACACGGACCACACAAGTGCTTTGATGCATACACTGGAAAATGGATTAAGATTATCCAAGTGTTGGTCCCGAAAGGTCTAATCAAACCTGGACCCAAATAAATCAAAGGGTACCAAATTTTCTTGACCTGTGATTGCAGGAACTGCAGGTTTCCAGATTGGTGCAATCGACGTGGTATCTGGATAGCGGATGCACGAGGCATATGACTGTTGATGCCACACCTCTAACGGATATCAAATCATGCAACGGACCCAAGATCACATTCGAGGATAATTCAAATGGTAACACCGTGGGTAAGGATAAGCTTACCCATGGTAATTTTACTGTCAACAATGTTCTCCTTGTAGAGAACTTGTGCTAAAATCTGATAAGTATCAGTCAGTTGTGCGACAGTAATTATTCTGTTAAATTTCAAAAACACATGCACTGTTCTGAATCCGGAAGGTCGGATCTTGCTGGTAGGGTATCGATCTGGAAACACATACAAAGTTGACCGGGGTCAGATCAACCACATAAAGAACAAACATGCCTAGTAGCTGATTCTTCCAAGAGTTGGCTTTAGCATCAGCATATGAATCATCTCAACTTCAAAACAATTGCCCATCTGAGTAAGTGTGAGTTGGTTGATGGTCTACCCAAATTAAACTTTTCAAAAGATAAGATATTCTTTGTCTGTCAGCTTGGTAAGCATTTAAAATCAACTTTCAAAACTAGAGGCAGTGATAAAACCTCACGCATGCTGGATCTTTTACATATGGATCTTTTTGGAATGAAGTACACCCTTGTTGTGATTGATGATTTTTCAAATTTACTTGGGTGTTGTTTTTCAAATCCAAAGATCAAACTGCCGATCAGCTGATCAAGCTTTTGAAACGTTTACAAAATGATAAATCTTGTAATGTCAACCGGATTAGGAGTGACAGAGGAACATAATTTTTTAATGTTAAAATTTCCTCCTATCTGGATGACACTGGAATCAAACATGAGTTGAGCGCAGCTAGAACATCTCAGCAAAATGGGCTAGCTGAGCATCGAAATCGAACTTTAAAAGAAGCTGCTACAACTATGTTTGCTGATTCCGGAATTTCAAACAAATTTTGGGCAGAAGAAGTCAACACCGCTTGCTATACTCAGAACAGATAGATGATAAATAAGTGACACTGTGTTACGCCATATGAGATCTGGAATGGCAAGAAACCTGATGTGAAAACCCAAAAAAATAAAATAAAATAAAAATAAAATCGGGTCGGTCAAAAAAGATCTCTCTCGAAGAGAAATTTGTTTTGCGTGGTGTGCGGGTGCCCGAAGAAAGTTCTGTTGGAGCAGCGATGAACGCTGGCAGTAGTTCAGATATCAGGCAACACGAAGACGGTTTGAGTGGGAAACCTGATGCGTCGTCGTTTCATGGCATTCAGATCTCTCGCGGTGGGAGAAATCTGTTTACGCTGTGTGTAGAGGTCTGCCAGCGTGTTTTTGTGTTGAGTTCAAAACTATGTCGTTTGGTTAAGTTGGCACTGTGTCGTTTAGATTAGCCTGTGGTTGAGAGATCTGGTGCACGAGCGAGAGAAGTCTGTTGAAAGAGGCACGGGAGAAGTCTGGGGACAGATGTCAACGCAGGTCAACTTTCCTGTAGCGCGAGGTAGAAACGTCGCCGTTTTGGTTTAGCGCTAACTTTCCGCAGTGTGAGAGATCTGTTTAACACGTCGGGCGGATGTGATGACGTGTCCAGAATTGTGGCGGGTCCTGCGCGACGTCGTTTGGAATTTGTAGAGATCTGTTTTTAGCGTAGCGTCATATCTGGCGCGCATTTCTTATATGTTGGGAAACCAGAATTCTCCGACCACAATCAGATGTCTCCAACCAGATTTCACAACGCATAGTTGAGATTCTCGACGTAGAAATCAGATTTCACGACGAAAAATTCAGACTTCACCACAAAAACTCAGGTTTACGACTCGCGAGTTTACAGCAGTGTTACAAGTCAGATTTCATGGTTTTAACCGACGAATTTAAGAGTTAATGGCCAATTAAAACCTCTTAATTCAAGGGATTTAAATTGTGCATTCGTAACAGCCATTTTATGGCCATAAAGGTAGAGAATTAAAGCCTTAAATGACAGGCCTTTGATTACCCTCACTTCCACGCCTATAAATACTCGATTGTGATTGCAGAAATCACACACCATTCGAAAATCCCTCACAGCAAACTCACGTTGAAATCCTATAGGAAATCTGTCAGATTTCACCCTGCGCAAATTACGATCCAGCGTGTGCGAGACTTAGAAAAATTTCGCCCAATCGACTTACTGCCAAACTTCGTTCGAACAGCAGGGTTCGTGATACCAGATTTCACACCAGATTTCACCCGAAAATTCTGATTCCGGTAAGTGGGATTTTGCTATTATTTTTGTTTGTTATATTATATGTATTATTCATTTCAAAAATTCAGTTTTGAACCTACTGTTCGAGCACCTTTTTGTTCAGATTTCTGTTTCGTTTCAAGCTTCGTTTGCACTGATTTTTTTGCTATCGTAATATGGGTCTACGGAATATTCCGCACTCTGGGTTACTTGGTGTAACCACATGGCCTCGACCCCTTAGAGGAGTAAAAATTAGGGACTGATCAGTAAACCATAGATACGAAGTAATTATCAGTGCTATCTGCTATGCTATCTGTTATGTTATGCTCTTCTCTGTTCTGATTATGTTCTGCTCTGAATTCAGTCATATATATATATATGTATAATTGTTATGCTCGAATGGTATCCCCCACTTGCTGAGTGTTTCCCCAAACACTCACCCCTTACTTCTCCACCCAGATAAGAATGAAGAGCAGGTAGAAGAAGAAGAACAAGAACAGTTCTGGCGCTGGTGAAGATTCAGCTTTGTTGATGTAATTTAATTATTTTCTCTTCCGCAAATTTCTCTGATTTTCCGATGTAGAAACGATTTTATTTTGGATATGTAATAGACTGGTTTGAGTTATGCTATGATGGCTTAATGTTTTACAATTTTATAATTGTTTAATATTGCCCATGAGTCTCGGTTTCGGGGCGTGACATTTTAGTGGTATCAGAGCTCACCAGGTTATTAATCCAGCTGGGAAACCAAATCTGAAATTTTCAAGGTTCAGGACGAATTTCAGATTTTGGCGAAAGACCAGTGCTGCCCTCCGAAAATACGTTTTGCCATTTTTTTGAAAATACAATAACTTTTTGTACAGGACTCCGATTTCAATTCCGTCAACTGTTCTGAAATCCCTATGGTTATTATTTTATGTTTATGGATTAACCTCACAACTTTCTATTTTTGGAAATACCTCCGACTTTAGGAAATGGCCCCCTCTGCTCCCCGTACTCGTGCTGCGGCTGCCCTCCGTATGAAACAGATTGCCCTCGATAAACAAGGCCGCACGATTAGGCGCCTTAGAGCCCAATTAGCCACTGAGAAACGAGGATTGGCCACCACGAAGAAAGAACTTGAAGATACCCAAGTAGCCTTAGAAGCCTCACACAAGGTCATTGCCGGACTGACTGAGATAGGCCTTAGCATGTCCAAGAAGATTGAAAAGATGAAAGTTAAGAAACAACAAGCTAAAGCAAACCATGTGGAGTGCCATCAGAAGTTTCAGGCTCGTATCCAAGAAGCCGAAGACTCGATGCAAGCACAACACTTGATCATCGAGGCCCTGGTAGAGGAGAAGGATAGCCTACTCCAAACAATCCAAGGTCTCCAAGAAGCTAACGATGCGCCTGCTCCATGTCGATGACGAATGGGAGGAAGAACCGGAAGAACAACCGGAAGAGGAAGAGATTGAGGATATTCCTTTGGGCGAGGGAGAGATAGATGATGAATAGGAGATATTCTAGCTTTGTATTCAATTCATCATTCTATTCAAATAAATTGCTTAGCCCTTCAAGATATATTATTCTCGACCTTTCACATTTATACACCTTCATTCTTAGTAAAGCTTTCCTATGGCAGAATATGGCTGGAGACCATAGAAGTGATAGAAACAATGGAGGTGAAGGACCCTCCAATTCCAATTCGGGAGGTGGTCTTGGTAGAGAAGACCTGATGGCAATTGCTACCATAGTTGCCACGACTCTGCAAGGGTTGGTTAACTCCAACAACAACAACCAAGCTCCTCCTCCTCCCCCTCCACCTCATGGGAAGAAGTTCTACTACGAGTCCCTCCGCAAGAATGAAGCCCCCACCTTCGATGGGAGCCACGACCCCGAAGTTGCTCAGACCTGGATGAAGAACATCGAGACGCAGCTTTGACTACTGGAGGTCCCAGACGCAGTCAAAGTGGATGTGGTAACACCACTCCTCGACAGTAAAGCTGGGAAATGGTGGGAAGCAGTCGAGCCCACCATGACTGCCAATGGACAAGTTATTACATGGCAGAGGTTTCGAGAAGCATTCTTGAAATAATACTTTCCCATGGAAGTCAGAATGCAACGGCTCAGCGAGTTTAAAACCTGCTCAGACCTGGATGAAGAACATCGAGACGCAGCTTTGACTACTGGAGGTCCCAGACGCAGTCAAAGTGGATGTGGTAACACCACTCCTCGACAGTAAAGCTGGGAAATGGTGGGAAGCAGTCGAGCCCACCATGACTGCCAATGGACAAGTTATTACATGGCAGAGGTTTCGAGAAGCATTCTTGAAATAATACTTTCCCATGGAAGTCAGAATGCAACGGCTCAGCGAGTTTAAAACCTTCACTCAGACTGTAGATATGTCGGTGTTAGAGTATACCTCCAAGTTCAATTCATTGGGCACCTATGTCCCAACGATCATGGCGGATAATACTCTGAAGATGCACCGATACAAGAAGGGTCTGAATAGCCATATCCAGTCAGCCCTTGCAGTCTACCAAGCCACGAGTCTTGAAGACTTAATGGGAGCTACAATCCGAGCAGAGACTGACATAAAGAGGCGGGAAGCTGACAACAAGAACAAACGCCCCCTCAATGCTCAGGCTTCACACGGTGGGCCTAAGAAAAAAAGCGGCCAAAATTCAACAACCGCGGCTCAGCTCCTACCCCGAATAACCAGACGTTGCCCACTTGCTCCTCCTGCGGCCAACGTCATAGTGGAGACTGTCGCAGGCAGAGCGGTGCATGCTTCAAGTGTGGAAAGTTGGGCCACCGAATTGCGGATTGTCCGGAGAACCAAGGTCCAAAGGCTGGATCAAGCAATACGGCTCCGAACAAGCCAAAGCCCCGAGAGGACAAGCCCAACGCTTGCGTGTTCGCATTGACACAAGAAGAAGCTGAAGACGCTAACGACGTGGTGGCAGGTACCATTTCTATCAACAAGCTGCCTGCTTATGTGTTGTTTGATTGTGGTACTACGCATTCGTTCGTGTCTAGGAGATTTGCTAATAAGTTAGGGTTAGAGCCTGATATTCTATCTGAACCCTATAAAGTAGCAACTCCTACCAACACTACCATCGAGACACATAAAATCAATCGAAACTACGAGTTATCGATAAGCGACCATCCATTCTTTGCGAACCTGATACAACTCAACATGGTCGAGTTCGATGCCATTTTAGGAATGGATTGGCTATCTAAGAACCATGCATTAGTAGATTGCCGAGGTAAGAACGTGAAGCTCCAAACCCTCGATCAAGAAGAGTTGATATATCATGGTAAGAACAAGGAGCGAAAATCCCTACTTTCTGCGGCCCAGGCATGGACAGCCATGAAGTCAGGAGCAGAAGTTTTCTTGGCAATGATCCAGGAAGTAAAAGAAGGAGATGAACTCAAGATAGAAGACATCCAGTGGTGCAGGAGTTCACAGATGTATTTCCAGATGACTTACCTGGAAAAGTGCCTGATCGAGAAGTTGAGTTCGAGATCAACCTAGTGCCAGGGTCGGCCCCAATATCCAAGGCACCCTATCGAATGGCACCTGCTGAACTCAAGGAGCTCAAGGACCAACTATAAGAACTGTTAGACAAAAAGCAGATCCGACCCAGTGTGTCACCTTGGGGAGCTCCAGTCTTGTTCGTCAAGAAGAAGGATGGAACCATGAGATTGTGTATCGACTACAGAGAGTTGAACAAGATCACAATCAAGAACAAGTATCCTCTTCCAAGAATCAACGACCTCTTTGATCAACTCAAGGGAGCTACAACCTTCTCCAAGTTGGATTTTAGGTCAGGTTATCATCAGCTAAAGATCAAGGCTGAGGATGTTCCTAAAACTGCATTTAGGACAAGATATGGTCATTACGAATTCACGGTGATGCCATTTGGTCTAACCAATGCACCAACGGCCTTCATGGACCTCATGAACCGTGTGTTCAGACCATTCCTCGACAAATTTGTGGTGGTGTTCATAGATGACATACTTGTATATTCATCAAGCGAAGAAGACCACAAGGAACATCTCCGAATTACTCTCCAAACTCTACGAGAGAAACAACTGTACCCCAAATTCAAGAAGTGCGAATTCTGGCTGAAGAGTGTGGCATTCTTAGGCCATATCATCTCCGAAGCAGGCGTATCAGTGGATCCAAAGAAGGTAGAAGCCATCATGGACTGGCCTGCACCTAAGACGGTGACAGAAGTTAGAAGCTTCTTGGGATTGGCCGGCTATTATCAAAAGTTCATAGGAGGCTTTTCTTTAATAGCTTTACCACTCACTAGACTCACCAGAAGAACTCCAAGTTCAACTGGAACGAAGAATGTGAGACAAGCTTCGAGACTCTGAAGACGAAGCTTGCATCTGCCCTTGTTCTAACGCTACCCGTAGGGGACAAAGGCTTTACCATCTACAGCGATGCATCGAAAGAAGGACTAGGGTGTGTTCTCATGCAAGATGGCAAGGTAATTGCATATGCATCAAGACAACTGAAGACGCATGAACGCAACTATCCAACCCACGATCTAGAGCTAGCAGCGGTGGTTTTTGCCCTAAAGATTTGGCGACACTATCTTTATGGTGCAAAATTCGAAGTATTCACCGACCATCAAAGTCTCAAGTACATATTCACTCAGAAGAAATTAAATTTGAGACAAAGGAGATGGCTCGAGCTGTTAAAGGACTACGACTTAACGATCAACTACCACCCAGAAAAGGCAAATAAGGTGGCCGATGCGCTAAGTCGGAAGAATATGAACAAGGTAATACTATCTTCAGTCTCAGCCCAACCATGCCTTGAAGAATTGGTCAAGCTAAAGCAAGATCAAGACCCCAACTTGATGAGGCTGAAAGAACAGACCAAGGAAGGAAGAGTGATCGATTTCCGAACGGACCATGATGGAACCCTTTGGATGAACGGACGACTATGTGTACCCGACGTCGATCACCTCCGTCAGGAAGTGATGTCTGAAGCACATAAATCCAAATTCTCAATCCACCCGGGAAGTACAAAGATGTACAGAGATTTGAAAGAACACTTCTGGTGGAATAGGATGAAAAGAGATGTGGCTGATTTTGTTGCTAGATGCCACATATGCCAACAAGTCAAGGCAGAACATCAAAGACCCAGAGGATTGTTACAACCGCTGGAAATTCCGGAGTGGAAGTGGGAAAACATATCCATGGACTTTGTAGTAGGTCTGCCGAAGACAAGATTAAGCCATGATGGAATATGGGTAATCATGGATAGGTTAACAAAATCCGCGTACTTTCTGCCGGTCAGAATGAACTACGGCTTGGATAAACTAGCTTCGTTGTACATGGACAACATCGTCAGACTGCATGGAGTTCCGACCAGCATTCTGTCAGATAGGGATCCAAGATT
>KQ986752.1:116532-151585 GCA_001598015.1 Dorcoceras hygrometricum
TTTAATACCTTTAAATCTTTAACACAAATTCAAAAATTTTAAACTTAAATTTAGATTTTCAAAGTATAGTCTTATATTTTCAAAATTATATTAAATACAATATTTTGTAAAACTCAAATAACATTAATTTGGTATTTCATTTCAAAATAACATACTTCTATCGAGAAAATCTATATATCTATATCTATATATATATAAAAGCGGAGTTTTTGCCTAAAATGGAAAGTTCTCGTCAAAACTTATTGCTATTTATTGAAAATAATTAAAATGTTAACCATATTTACAAGAACTCATAATGACGATCATTTTACTTTTTTATCTATATCTATATAATAACAAATGTTGTTCGTTAACTACACCAAATAAATCTGTCTTTTCAATATGGATTATTGAAAATGAATTTATGTTAATATTCCAGATATAACCATTATTTAAAATACTAATTTAAATATAAAGTTTCAAAGTACGGCCTCTATATCTTTAATTTAAATTTAAAATTAAGTCATCACTATCATATTTACTATTCAAGTTCCATGATTTTATTTGGTAAGACGCGTTGAATTGATATATCACATAATCCATAAAATATGAAATTGTTGATTCCATATAAGAATTACTTGACAATTTACTTTTTATCTATGCATTAAAGAAATGTCTTTCCGGTAACTGCAACAAATAAGTCTACCTGTATAGTATGAAGTATTGAAAATTGTATTTTTTAAAATATTTCAATTCATTTTGAGTGTTGGAATATTGTTGTCTTTAAAGAAGTTTTCAAAATTTGTAATTTATTTTTTTGTTTATTGGTTATATTGTCTCCAAATAATATAGTTTATTTGTATTTTTATTATTATTCAAATTCTCATATATTCTATTTAATTATTAATTAAAATAAAATTATATTTCCGTGCATCGCGGGTGAGATACTAGTTCATTTCAAAAATTCAGTTTTGAACCTACTGTTCGAGCACATTTTTGTTCAGATTTCTGTTTCGTTTCAAGCTTCGTTTGCACTGATTTTTTTGCTATCGTAATATGGGTCTACGAAATATTCCGCACTTTGGGTTACTTGGTGTAACCACATGGCCTCGACCCCTTAGAGGAGTAAAAATTAGAGACTGATCAGTAAACCATAGATACAAAGTAATTATCAGTGCTATCTGCTATGCTATCTGTTATGTTATGCTCTGCTCTGTTATGCTCTGCTCTGTTATGCTCTGCTCTGTTCTGATTATGTTCTGCTCTGAATTCAGTCATATATATATATGTATAATTGTTATGCTCGAATGGTACTCCCCCACTTGCTGAGTCGTTTCCCCAAACACTCACCCCTTACTTCTCCACCCAGACTAAGAATGAAGAGCAGGTAGAAAAAGAAGAACAAGAACAGTTCTGGGGCTGGTGAAGAGCTCTGAATTCAGTCATATATATATATGTATAATTGTTATGCTCGAATGGTATCCCCCACTTGCTGAGTGTTTCCCCAAACACTCACCCCTTACTTCTCCACCCAGATAAGAATGAAGAGCAGGTAGAAAAAGAAGAACAAGAACAGTTCTGGGGCTGGTGAAGATTCAGCTTTGTTGATGTAATTTAATTATTTTCGCTTCCGCAAATTTCTCTGATTTTCCGATGTAGAAACGATTTTATTTTGGATATGTAATAGACTGGTTTGAGCTATGCTATGATGAATTAATGTTTTACAATTTTATAATTGTTTAATATTGCCGATGTCATGAGTCTCGGTTTCGGGGCGTGACACCTGATATATCTTATTTCAGGGTGTTTGGATGCAGATGTTTTATCAATATTACTGGTAAAACATATTGAAGAACCTTTGACGTTAACTCTGATGCATGTATCTTTCTGGGATACTCAGCTGTAAGCAGAGTCTATCGTGTCTTCAACAACAGGACACTCACTGTTGAAGAATCGGCGCATGTGGTGTTTGATGAAACCAGCTTTAGATCTGTTGGCGCAGCGGCGGATCCGAATCCCGCTGCCAGGGCGCAGCGGAAGAATTTAAAATTAGAACCCTGTAATGGTCAATACACCTAAGCAATAATCTAAAAATTCGTAGGATATTTAGAAGGTTACCTTTCTGGCGTCTAGGCGCCTGGATCCGACCAATTTCGCGAGGGAATTGGCACTTCAACGGTTGAACGGCTGGATCGACGTCTAATCCGGTCCACGATCAGAATCTCAACTCCTTCACCGGTTTGCACTATAAAAGCGACGAAAATTTCACGGACGAAATCTCCTCTCCGATATGGTCGAAACAAATTCCAACGGCGGTGGCGGCGGCGAGGGAAGAAGGGAGAGCGGAGGAGTTTGCTGAATAGCTTTTGGTGTTTTTCTTTCTCTCTTTTGAAAGTGTCTCCTCATTGCCATATTTATATATTGAGGGATAGAGTTTGATTTGAACAAAACAGTGAACATCCAGTTCAACTCAAACAGTGAACATTCGGTTCAACTCAAACTGTGAACATTCGGTTCAAGTCGAACTGTGAACATTTGTTTCGACTCCCTCGATTTTGGTCTCATCATAATTCCGATCGATGATCAGATATCACCGATGTGCTCAGTTTACAAAACTGATCATTATGATGCAAAATAAAATTTTCGGACCACTAAATCTATATATGACAGGTTTACTCTTATTAGCTAAATATGGAAGTCCTACTCCCTTAGCTATTTTTAGGAAGTCATACTCCCAACCTTCCTCCTATTATACTCAATACTTTGAGTACCATATCCGTACGAGAATTGGGAAATCAGTACTTGTGTGACTCTCAATGGTTCAGTGATACAACTAGCCATGGGCTCACAACATTTGTGACTCCGAAAACATATTTTTGGACTTACCCATCGAATCATGGTAAAGCGTCTAGCAACATCGCCCCATAATTCCCTAGGTATCATTGATAGTGCCTGCAAGAACCAGTCGGTCATGGTTAGCGTAGAGTACGATCCTTTCACCTCAAATATCCCGATCAGATCAACGACCATTGGTAAATCGAGATTCGCTAGAGATCCAACAACCATGCATACATCTTGGAGATCAAATAGTCACATTGCATGTGTTACTAGGTAAATACATTTACCTAAAACATATCTAGTACTCTGGCCAGAGATTTGTCACATTATTATCTCCTCAGATAGCACATGATATCCACGCACAAGGGTGAGCGGTGAATCCTCGACAACGAAGCATCGAATCCTACATGCATCGGGACCTCACCCTACCCCGCCACCTGATGACCCCAACTGAGTCGGTAAACGGGTCAAAGTGAGGCACCTATCATGTAGAGTCTCAATGACGTTTCGAATAATAAGGACTAATCTGTACAACCAAGACCTTGGACTTAATCCACTCGACAAATGGTAACCATTTGGAAAGTCCGAACGAGGGTAGTTTGATAGATCATCAGGTCACTATCCATCTGCATGCTTAGAACATCACTATGTTTGCTACCAATAAAACGTGGTACTTCGCATCGCAGATGCCAGTCTCAAGCTCGGGCGGCCCTTATCCTCTTTTGGATGGCCCAATCGACTAGGAACATGTTTAGAATACACAGTGACTATTAGATGTGTTTCATGATAGCCATCAAATCCACTGTCATATCTAACATACACTATAGTGCATTCAAGGTCTTTATCCAACAATTGTAATCATAATAATGAAGATAAGAATGCTATAAAAGAGTGCGAATTTCATAAATAAAAATCGTTTTATATAGAGTCAACAAGAGCCCACACGCCACAAGTTCGCTAGTTGGGCACCTACTCTAACAATCTCCCACTTCCCCTAAAGCCAACTACTCATGAGATGCAATCTCATTGTTTCGCAATGTTTTTCAAACAATTGTACTGGCAAGGGCTTCGTAAGTGGATCAGCAATGTTGTCTGCAGAGGTGACTCTCTCGACTGCTATGTCACCTCTAGACACAAACAACCAAGCTGACCAGCAGACCGCTAAGCTGGTCCAGCAGACACCCAAGCTGGTTCACCAGCTTGGAGCTAGAGGAGTCTGGGCAGAACAGTCCAGTGAAGCAGCAGATCAGCTTAGGAAGAATAGCGTTCAGCCCAGAGATGAAGTGCAGTGTAGATTTCAACTAACATTATGTAGAGTAGGGGAAGAAAACATCTCAGAGACCAGCTGGGGGAAGAAAACAGCTCAGAGACCAGCTGAGACAAACCAACTTGATGCAGAACTTGTCGATAACGCCCAAGCTGGTACAATACAGTACAGAACAGTAATCAAGTGCAGATCAGCTCACGAGCAGAAAGAATAGTTAATGCAAGGATATCAGAGAACAGATAAGCAGAAGCTATCCGACGAACAAAGCAGTTTGCACATAAGCTATGCAAAGATTGAATTAATCAAGTTCAAACTGATTTTTTTGTCCTATCTACATCAGGTACAGTATTCACATGCTCAAAGTCAGCAATGGTTACAGAGCATTTAATGAAGAGAGCTCAAAGTCAACAAAGCCTGTAAATGTATTAAATGATAAAGGACACAATGTATAACATTGTTAGAACTTTACTACGGCTACAAATTTGTGTCCAAGGGATAGAATTGCAAAAAAAAGCTTTATATACATCAAGCACCAGAGTGCTGAATGAGAGACAGCAGAATGGAATGAGCGAAAAAGAACAAAAGTGCAGAAAGACACAAAACAGAATACAGAAGGCAGTGCATAGTTGAAAGTTTTCACACTCAGGTGGCAGCTGGTGTGCAAGCTGGTTCAGTGCCCAGGTGTGAGTTGGTGCACAAGCCCGAGAGCTTCAATGAGTAATCATACTCGACTGTATAACCCTAGGGAAGATAATGAGTTATCAGCTTTGAAGAAGTACTTCCCAGTGTGTGAGAAATAAAAAAGAGAGTGAGCTTACACTGTAAATCTCACACACAGATTCAGTCACAGTTTCGAGAGTTGAGCTGTATAGATTAGTGAGTGAATCACAAACACACAAACCATCCTTGTAGCCTTTCTCACTGAGACGTAAAGGAAGTGTTGTTAGACACACAGCCTGTGATCTGATTTGCATTGGTGGCTAGGAGTTCTTGTAGCTTGTAGGCTGTCGGATCGGATTGCAGCAGAGGCTGTTGTAATCAAATCTTCTAGTGGATCATTCCCGTTGCGAAAGAAGGGAGACGTAGGAGATTCAACTCCAAACTTCCATAAAAAAATTGTAGCGTATTTCTTTACAGCTTTCTGCATTTAACATTCTCGCATTTCATAATTTGAAACTGTGTTTAAAATCTGTTTATAAGCTTTCGATTTTCAGAGGATAGTTCAGGTTGTTTCTGCAAGATTACACATCTTACCCGATCTACCTCTCAGTGCACAAACATTTCAAGAACACTGAGCTATTTCAGCTCAAGATTTGTATAGATCAGATCGCACGTGATCCGGACCAGCTCACAGAGCTGCTGGTCCATCTCAGGCGCAATACAGTTCCCTATTACGTGCTTCCTGTTTTCCATATCATTTTTAAAATGCACGTAATTGGAGGATTTCGATCCTATCACATCAGCTCCTTCTCTAACCCAATCCAACAGCCCGCAAGCTGCGAGAACTCCTAGTACTCTACGATAGAAAACAGACTCACTATATGTTCTACAAATACAATTGTTTGCTCTAAGCTGTTTCAGCTTACACACGCTCTATACACTCTGCTTATGATATATACTTGAATAAATGAATCTACAGAGTGGTTACAACTCAGAAGTATAATTTGACGCTTTTGAGAGCAATGTTGTAACTAAAAAGATGATGAACAATAAAATTTTGTGCGCGAAAGTAATTTGTGTAGCGTAACAGTATCAATCACAGTGTCAATCTCTTTTCAGTCGTTCATCGCTCTGTATCTATAGATCTTCATATGAATCGATCTTTGAATGATTTTCTCTACAGGCTAGTTGATCTTCTTTCCATATTTAAATGACTTGTCTTTCTTCATACCAGAATCATAGGAATGTTGCCGTTAGGTCTAAAAATAGCATCCGGTAATTTATCCAGTGATTTAGCACATGATCGATCTAATTTGATTTGATATCTTCACGTCTAAACTGATGGTTGTACGTTCTGAGCTGTTCGCTGTATGCGTGATCTGAAATCTTGTGATCTCTGAGTTGTTCGATGTATGCACGATCTGAAAGCTTGTGAGCTTTGAGCTGTTATGTGAAAATCTGTAAACTTCTCTTGCGATATACTCCAAAAAACTGTCTGAGTTGTTCTCTGCTGAACTGAAATTTTTCCAGGTCTTATCTGATATCTCATTATAAAGCTTATCTGGAAAGTGTTCTCTGAGCTGTTCTGTAAACTGATAATATAAATACTGACCTGAGAACTGAACTCTTCACGCTCTGATCTGAAATCTCATATGCTCTATATTGAAAGTTATTCTTGAGCTCTGAGTTGTTCTCTGCACTGTCTTCTCTCTAAGTTGTTCTCTGCACTATCTTCGCTTTCAGCTGTTCGTGAACTCTGAGTTGTTCTCTGCACAAAGCTCTGATCTGAATCTTCTCTAAGCTGATTCCTTCACTAACTCTCTGATCTGATTACGAAGCTCCAATCTTATCTGTTCCATGTTACTCTAATATGTTCGGCTTGCTCTAAAACTGAATTGCGACGTCCTGAACTGAATAGCTTGTCCTGAGCTGAAATACAACGCTCTAAGATGATACCGACGCTCTAAGCTGATCTGCTTGTCCTGAGCTGAATAGCAACGCTCTAAGCTGATCGTCTTGCTCTGAGCTGATCTATGTTGTTCTGAGCTGATATGCTTGCTCTAAGCTGAAATGCGACGCTGTCAACTGTTCTGCGTTCTCTGAGCTGAAATGCTACGCTGTAAACTGTTCTGCTTTCTCTGAGCTGAAATGCTACGCTGTAAACTGTTAGACATGCTCTAAGCTGAATTGCGACTTTCTGAGCTGTTCTTCGCTGCAGTTGATCTGTTTTCTTCTCTACACTGATATGCTCTATGCAAAGCTATAATTTTTTCTGTTAAGCTCTACATCATACTGCTGTAATCTTTTCGGTTCGGGTTCTTATATTTGTTACTACCACAACCGAAATTTTAATCTTAACAAGAACATTTGTTATAAATACAACTAAACTAAAGCAAACTAAGATGACAAGAGCACAACAACAAGTGACGCAAGAGAAACAAGAGAGGTCATCGAAAATGAATTGAAGATTATTAGATAGATGACAGTGTGTGAGGATACATGAGAGTCTACATTGTAATAGAATAATTCTACACACATATCCGCTCATATATATGAGAGACGAACCAAAACATATAAGAGAGTAAATCAGAATAAACAAATGTTGTCTTTATACAAAGATATTAAACTTGATATTTATAGTCATGATAGAAACGTTAAACATATGCAGCATGAAGTCTATGAGTCTCAGATTGGGCAATGTGATAAGTCCCAGCAAATGTGGATTTGTACAAGTTGTTATATAAATCAAAGTCTTCCAGTGAATCATTTCAGTTTGGAATAAGAGGAGACGTAGAAATAGTGACTTCGAACTTCCAGAAACAAAAATGAGAGTATTTTTTTACAGCTTTGATTCATACATGTTTTAAATGTTTTAAATTCAATTTTTAGAGAGTATGTCGAGTATTTTTTTCTTGTTATTTCTAATCAAATTCGATATATTTTTCGGTGCTCAATATTCAAGAACCAAAGTTATTGAAACTCAATCAGAATGCACCCCTTTCTGTGTTCTATTTGATCCTGTTCTGGAACGTTCTGTGCTGTTTTTTTTAAATGACTTTTAAACCTACACGATCCGGTCCTTAATTCTGATCACATGACGAGAAACTCATAATGACCCTCAATGAGTTCAAAAAGCAGTTTTGATAATGTCATGAGGATGAACGCGAATTGTTGCATCGGACTCTTCAGTCGATTTTTGAGAACGCTGATGAACCATGTAGTTCATCAAAAAGTTCATCAGCATTATGAATACGGAATCTATCTTTGATGGTTACGTGGTTCAGAAACACAAAAACGTCAAGTGCCATCTTTCGTTTTTACCAAAAGGATACGGAAGGAGAAAGGGCTTTGACTCGATCGAATGAGCCGAGGCTAGAGTTGAGCAGATCAGCCACTAGTTTTACAAATTTGGCTTTCTGAAAATGAGGGTAACGTATGGTTTGACATTCACCGGTTGAGTATGTGGAAGGAGGTAAATGGGATGCTGAATTGCTCTGAAACTGGTCATGCAATATCACAAGTTTATCAAGAGCATCAACTACCGGTGAGGAAGTGTCGTCCTCCATCGTAAGACTTAATAAGTGCAGACATCCCCCTAGACCTTGAGACTTAGCTAATTGTTTCAATTGATGTAACTGGTGTTGGAAAATGGGCAAGACCCAAATTAATTAATCAAGTTATAACCGTCCGATGAAAGTCAAAATTGACTTGAAAACTTGAATCTATATTTTGAGTAGATATTTTTGAAATATTAATTTGCTCAAAACCGATTTTAGGTGAATGAGAAATTAATAAATCAATTAAATCATTTAAAGTGGATCGGTTATAGGGGTGTGATGAATCGCGAAAAGTTGCGACTGAAAGGGTGCATTGTGAAAGGTCATGAATTTGGTGTGCTCCTATTACGAGAAGTTCGTCGTTGTACCTTGAGAAACGATTGCCACAAACCATAAGCACCTGGGCGGGCAATAACGTTTTAAAGAAATAGTGTTCAACACTATCCTCGACGATCCTAATTCTGCATTGGAATAAAGTTCCTACAAGTTTAAAACGATATTGACGCTATACTGATATGGCGTCCGTGAATGCAACTATTGCATCTAATACTGTGCATGGGGAGAAGCCCGAGAAGTTCAATGGCACTGATTTCAAGATATGGCAACAAAAGATGCTGTTCTACTTGACCACCTTGAACCTGGTGAGGTTCTTGCTTGAGGATGCCCCTACTGTCACTGAAAATGAGACTGATAAAGACAAAAGGGCAGCATTCGAAGCATGGGGACATGGTGACTTTCTCTGTCGTAACTATGTTTTTAATGGATTGTACAACTCGTTGTACAACGTGTATAGTCCAATGACAACAGCAAAACTGTTGTGGGAATCCTTGGAGAAGAAATATAAAACTGAGGGTGCCGGACTGAAGAAATTCATCGGCAAATTCCTCGACTACAAAATGGTGGATTCCAAATCTGTGATGTCTCAAGTCCAAGAAATGCAATTGATATTGCATGATCTGCATGCCGAGGGTATGGAGATGAGCGAATCGTTCCAAGTGGCTGCGGTAATTGAGAAACTCCCTCCGTTGTGGAAGGATTTCAAAAATTACTTGAAACATAAACGCAAGTAAATGGGACTTGAAGACTTGATAATAAAGCTGCGCATTGAGGAGGATAACCGAAAGCAATCCGAATCTAAAGGGACGAAACGATCTATGGAAGATGGATCAAACTTAGTTGAACCAAATGCTAGCAAAGGAAAAAGGAAATTCAAAGGCAAGGATCAAGGGAAAGGCAAGAAGTTCAAAGGGACGTGTTACAACTGTGAAAAGCCAAATCATATGGCCAAAGATTGTAGACGTCCAAAGAAAGCCAAGAAGGAACAACAAGGAAAAGATGTAGCAAACCATCTCACAACGTCTAACGTCGTGGACATGGAAATGGACCTTGCTGCTGTCACATTTGAAGCCAACATGGTTGATAATCCAAGGCAGTGGTGGGTTGACACTGGAGCTACACGTCACATATGTTCCGAGAAGGCAATGTTCTCAACTTATGTCCCAGTCACTGGAAGAAAGCTCTTCATGGGAAATTCTGCTTCATCAGACGTGGCTGGAATCGGCAAAGTTGTGTTGAAGATGACTTCAAGAAAAGAACTTGCCCTCATCGACGTCTTGCATGTTCCTGAAATCCGAAAGAACTTAGTTTCTGGATCGGCACTTGTTAAGGCCGGTTTTAGGCTAGTATTTGAGTCAAACAAGTTTATATTGTCAAAGAATGGTGTCTTCATAGGAAAGGGGTACTTAGAGGACAATCTGTTCAAAATGAATGTAATGCGTGTACTCCGAGAATTTGATGGCAATAAAATTAAAGCTTCTACTTATATTGTTGAGTGTTATAATTTATGGCATGGTCGACTTGGACATCTTAATTATCGGCCAATCACATTCTCAACAAATTCCCCAAAAGAAAAAGGATAAAACACCTACGAATTATGGAAAGGCCATAAGCCATCGTACAAATACTTAAAAGTGTGGGGGTGCTTGGCAAATGTTGAGGTACCTAAACCCAAACAAGTTAAAATCGGACCCAAAACGTTCGATGGTATCTTTATTGGGTATGCCAATAACAGTAGTGCATATCGATTATTGGTGCACAAGTCAGACATTCCTAGTATTCATGAAGATACAACCATTGAATCAAGGAATGCAATATTCTTTGAAAATGTATTCCCGAGAAAAGAGGGAAACAACAAAGAACATAATGAAATTCAAAGCAATAAAGGTTCAAACGAAAACGAGAAATCCGAACCTAGTTGCAACAAAAGAAGTATTGAAGCTGTTGACGATCAAGAAAATGATGAACCCCGTCGAAGCAAAAGGGCTAGGATTGAAAAATCTTTTGGTCCTGATTTCATCTCTTATGTATTAGAAAATGAGCCAAGGACTTTGAAAGAAGCTCTATCAAGTCCGGACGCTCCGTTATGGAAAGAGGCTGTCAACAGTGAAATCGAATCCATCATGCATAACCATACATGGGAACTAGTAAATCTTCCTCTTGGTACGAAACCTTTAGGATGTAAATGGATCCTAAAACGCAAATACAAGGCAGATGAAACGATTGATAAATACAAGGCTAGATTGATAGCTAAGGGGTTCAGACAAAAAGAAGGAATTGACTATTTCGATACCTATTCACCAGTGACAAGGATTACATCCATATGAATGTTCATTGCCATTGCAGAACTGCATGACCTTGAAATACATCAAATGGATGTTAAAACGGCATTCTTGAATGGTGAATTAGAAGAAGAAATTTATATGGAGCAACCCGAAGGGTTTGTTGCTCCAGGGCAAGAGAAAAAGGTGTGTCGACTGGTTAAGTCACTATACGGACTTAAACAAGCGCCAAAACAATGGCATGCAAAATTTGACAAAGTAATGATGTCAAATGGATTCAAAATAAATGAGTGTGATAAATGCATTTATGTCAAAGACACATCTAAAGGATATGTAATTATCTGTCTATATGTTGACGACATATTGATCATTGGGACTAATCATGAGATAATCATGGCAATAAAGAAAATGTTGACCAAGAACTTTGAAATGAAGGATATGGGTTTGGCAGATGTTATACTAGGAATTAAAATTCTTAGAACATCTGAAGGGATAGTATTGACTCAATCTCAATACGTGGAGTCTGTGCTAAGAAAGTTCAATGCTTTCGAACTCGCAGCGGTGAAAACACCTATGGACCTGAGTAAACACTTAGGCAAAAACCATGGGGAACCCGTATCACAATTGGAATACTCTCGGATAATAGGCAGTTTGATGTATCTCACAAACTGTACACGTCCGGATATTTCCAGTGCGGTCAACAAGCTAAGTAGGTTTACAAATAGCCCGAACGATACCCACTGGCAAGCCTTAATGAGGGTTCTTCGATATCTCAAATATACACTCAACTATGGATTACATTATGGAAAGTATCATGCAGTATTAGAGGGATACTGCGATGCAAATTGGATATCGGATACAAAAGACTCTAAATCCACAAGTGGATATGTATTCACAATTGGTGGAGGAGCAGTGTCATGGAAATCCACTAAACAAACATGTATTGATCGGTCAACTATGGAATCCGAGTTCATTGCCCTCGATAAAGCTGCAGAAGAAGCCGAATGGTTACGAAATTTCTGAGAAAATATTCCATGTTGGAAGAAACCTGTACCTGCCATAATGATACATTGTGACAGCCAATCGGCAATGGGAAGGGCACAAAGTTGCATGTACAATGGTAAATCACGACACATTCGTCGTCGACACAATACCATTAGGCAGTTGATCTCAAATGGTGTGATTGCAATCGAATATATAAAATCTAAGGATAATTTGGCGGACCCTCTTACAAAAGGTCTACCTCGAGATCAAGTATACTGCACATCAAGAGGAATGGGATTAAAAACCTACAAATAAAAACGAGCGTAGCGGAAACCCAACCTTGCTGACTGGAGATCCCAAGATCTTGGTTCAAAGGGACAACTAAGTTATGGAAGTTGTTGATTGCAGCACTTGAGACATAAAGTCTATTCCATTCCTAGGATGAGTAAGTGCTGTCCTACTACATGTAGTGAGGTTAAGTTTATACTTTTAATGATTCCTATACTTGAATGAGTTGGGTATGGTAGGATACTCTTTATAGGAGCATCACCTATGTGAGTGTGAAAACGGGCCGCTTCAATGAAACACTCATGAAATCAAGATGGTGTCCATGGCCAAAACGGACCCAACCATGAGAACTAAACAGATGTGAGAAAGGTCTTTGTGTGGATGTTATTGTCTTAGTATACATGAACAGCTGAGTAGTTCAAGACATCATGTTCACTACGCAGCCTAGTATACTCGATGACATTCCATTATGGAAGGTTCAAAGCTACAAGCTACCTCTCATGATGCATTGACCGATCGATTGGACTCTTAAGTGTCATCATGCATATTCACATTAATTTTCATTCATGTGGGGGATTGTTGGAAAATGGGCAAGACCCAAATTAATTAATCAAGTTATAACCGTCCGATGAAAGTCAAAATTGACTTGAAAACTTGAATCTACATTTTGAGTAGATATTTTTGAAATATTAATTTGCTCAAAACCGATTTTAGGTGAATGAGAAATTAATAAATTAATTAAAGCAATTAAAGTGGATCGGTTATAGGGGTGTGATGAATCGCGAAAAGTTGCGACTGAAAGGGTGCATTGTGAAAGGTCATGATCCTTCGGAATGGTCTTGGATGAACGGATGCGATTGAAAGGGTGCATTGTGAAAGGTCATGATTCTTCGGAATGGACATAATCTAGACCATTGGATGTAGATCCAATGGCTATGATTAAGACCTTTCTAAAGAGACATGACTATTCACCAAAAGCCCCATGTCCCTTTAGAATCTATAAATAGGACCCTCCCATAATCACCAGAACACACCAAGAAATCCTAGCATTCCTAGCATTTCTAATTTCTCTCTTCTCCATACTGTCTCTACATTTTGAGTTCAAAGCATCTTGTAGTTCGCTGTTCTCGTAATTTGGTGTGCTCCTATTACGAGAAGTTCGTCGTTGTATATTGAGAAACGATTGCCACAAACCGTAAGCACCTGGGCGGGGCAATATCGTTTTAAAGAATAGTGTTCAACACTATCCTCGACGATCTGCATTGGAATAAAAGTTTCCTACAACTGGACTTCTGCACATTGCAGCAGAGGCTCGTTTTGAATATGGATCATCCACCCTCCCCACGAAAACTCCATATAAAGCTGATGATATTCAATACAATTGGACCCAACAACTCCAACCATTGAACCCCAGCACAATATCCGCCCCTTGAATATGTAAAATGTACAAGTAGATAGAATATTTTTTTTATCACCTAACTGGATCCACATATTCGGACAGTATCCCTCGCATCATTCCCACTAAAACAGTAAAATTAGGTGAAGGAATAACCCGTAAACATACGAATTTAGCACCACGTTTCTGAAGAAAGTTATGAGTGTTGCCACTGTCGATTTAGATCTGAAAATGATGTCCTAGAATACGAGCCTAGATTCACAAAGTACGAGGTTCTATTTGTCCGACCATAGCGTGCAAGCATATTTCTGGAGTTAAATTCAGGTATATCCAATTCAACAGTGGCTGGAATTTGCTCACCATCCTCTTGAACCACGTCCTCCACAACAAATACCGATAAGCGTCCTTATTTATATAATGCTGCTATTGTAACTACCATTCTCCTTTACCTATAAAATCACTTGAAACTAGTTACATATATAGTTTCTGAATTTATTTGGTGTCACAATTTCTTTTACTTGTTTTTCTTCACTGGAGAACTTGCCCTCTTCGTTCATCTTCGCACCAAACAACAAAAAATTTCAAACTACAATCGTTATATCTAATGAATTTTTCCATCATTTGTAAATTTGTAATCAATTTGATTTATTTACATTTAAGTAGTTTTTACTCCTATTAATTTAATTTGGTACGACGGGTTCGTACTATTTAGGACCAAAATTGAACACTCATACCTGATTTGAGACCATATTTTATATTGATACTACTCCTAATAGAAATATGAATGAACCATGCAACTCGAAAGTTAGTTCGAGCTTGATTCGATAAAAACTCGCTTTGGCTTGATTGACAAGAACATTAAAATAAACGAATTAAGATCAATATTTACAATTTTTTGTCGTTAGTTTGTGAAGAATTTCGTTAGTAGGCTCAGTTCTTAGATAAAAATAACATTTGGTTTTGATATTTGATTAATATAATGTACAGTTTTACTTATAACAAATATAGAAATTATTATATTTATTATTAATAATTATATTATTATGATAATATAAAATTATTTGAATATTTTAAATAAATATTTTTATATTAATGAGACTCGTTTATATACTTAAAAAAAACGTGAATACACTTGTGAGTAGGAGCAGAGGTACATTAAATGGTATTTTCAATCTTTTAGTTTTTAGTTATATATATATAATTTTTTTAACACAATATATACATTTTTTTTAATATAATTTTTATCTTCCAAATACTAACTAAGGTTTATTCAGTCTAGCGGTTTAAGCACCACCTCTTATATTCATGAACTTGACAGCTTAATCCTAATACACACTAAAGTTATACTTGACTAACATTTAATGATTTTTTCCTTCGTGGTAAGTGTTTGATCCTAACAGTTATTATCAGAGCCAGATCATTGGTTGGATCCTCCCAAAAAGCATATTTCTATACTTCTTGGGGGATTGCTAGGTTAAATATATATAGATGAGAGTATTACTCAGATGAGTGACCTCCTAGAAGTTATCGTACGTTAATTTGCTAACGTTGCGCTAGTTGGTCAAGTGGACCGTAAAAGAGTGACGCCAAATCTTAATAGTAATACTATCTACCTTCAGGCTAAGGTCGGTAGTAAGGGAATGGTAATACTGACTCTAAAGGATATGCAACATTTCTATCAGTTAAGATACATACCTCCCCGAAAAAAGCGCACCTACTCTAACACACGATAGTTACACTATGTGTCACCACATGTGTAAAGAAATAAAGTCATATATTGTTTAGCAACTATAACTTTTAATCCAGGGATACGCGTGATCCAAAAGCTGACATGAAGTCTTGGCTCCGCCCTCGTGTTTGTTAAAGAAAGCTTGAATTTATCTCACTTAGAAATATGTCAAACTCAAGCATGAAGAGTTTGACTCGATGATACGTCCAAATGTGGGTTGTAGGTGAAATACCCACTAAACCACAACATATTGCCATTCCAAGTCAGGTCTTTAATGTCTAGAACAAAATCAGTAGCATCGAATTATTCGATTATCTATCCCCACGTTATTTGTAGAAGCATAGAGAGAATGTCCAAATATCCGAGGGGAGTAGGTGGACGAACATTCAACGAATCACATGTGGTGGGGCTTTAGCTGACGTACATAGGACCAACGGTGTCAGCCATGGCCCTAGTTTAATCCAATATCTCTAATAGTTAAGAGTTAGAAATCAATACGACTACGTTCCAGCTCATGGCACGTGGATGCCATGCTAACCAAATTAACAAGTCAAACAAAAGACGTAACTCTCACCGTGCACCTCGGCTGAATCGCCACCGTCGATCCCCTCATCCCCGAGATCCTACGGTCTAGACGCCTCTATTCACCCATACGTATACATGGGAAAGGTAGTAAATTAAAATAATATATACTGTTTACAGAGAAAGGTAGTTCCACTGATCTCTCTTAGGGTTTGGTGTCCGCTGACTATTCAATAATACTACTGCGATATGTATTTATCCTCTTGCTATTCTCCATCATCATCTTCATCTTCAGTTCTCCGAGCTTGCAGGTTCCGTTTTGCTTCGAGTTTCTCACCTCTGCGTTCATCGCAGCCGCCGCCTCGAGTCGCTGTCAGCAAGGCGTCAGTTGGTTACCACCGATCGTTGAGTCTCTCCTCCGCTTTGCGATCGCATCGGTGTTCTGTCCCCCGGTGGAGTTTTGGAGTCGGCTCACGATCACCGGTTAGTCTTAGAGCTCAGATCAGGACTTCCTCTCCGGTTCTCGAACGCTTCGAGCGCAGGATCGCGACCATGGGTATGATGTGATGGATTTTGATTGGTTTTCCTGCTGACTTTTGCTGTTATTTTGTGTGCGTATATTGCATTTTGTTCGTTTGGATTTATTTTGATGAGATTGGTAAGTGATTGGTGAGAATGTACTAGTTTATTTTGATCATCGATTACATTCGGAGTCTTCTGTACGTATTTTTTTGATACAATTTGTTGGATCATGTATAGACATTGAATGGTATTCTGTATTGTTTTTTAAGTCGCCTCGGATTAACTTTGTTTTTGCGTTTCACTCCTCTAGTTTGATCATAAGTTTAAAAAGGAGTAGTCATTTACATTTATTTAATTCCACATTTCACATGTCTTCTTGGATTTGCTGTATTGCCTTCCTGGCCGACTGGCCATTTTTTTCTTGAACGTCCTCTATTGTATTAGAGATGAGTTTTGTTTTGGAATTGCACTTCTTAGTTCACACAGAATTCTTTTACTATTTCTCATTGTAAGGTTTGAAATGTAATGCAGCTGCTGAGCATCCTTTCGGTGGAATTTTGTCCGGTCTTCCCAAACCAGGGGGCGGAGAATTTGGAAAATTTTACAGCCTTCCTGCTTTGAATGATCCCAGAATTGGTACGAACACTTTGCCACTAAAACCATTTTATGTTCCTCGCTGTTTTCGGGTTTATTTACCACTTACAATTGTTGAGTTATACAAACTATGACACAATGATTGTTTGGCTATTTAATGGATTGATTGGGCCAATTACCGAATGTTCATGGGCAGTGTTTTGTTTGTGGCTTTGTGCTCTTGTGTGAAACACTTATGTGTTAAGACACTCGGTCAATTGGATTGTGTGCTTCGCATTCATTGCTGATGTTTACTTGCAGAAAAGCTTCCATATTCTATCAGAATACTTCTAGAATCAGCTATAAGAAATTGTGACAACTTCCAAGTCACTAAGGAGGATGTGGAGAAGATCGTTGATTGGGAAAAGTCTGCACCAAAGCAAGTTGAAATTCCCTTTAAGCCTGCTCGTGTATTGTTACAGGTGACTGATATTTTTTGTCAGATCTGGAGGTAGATAATATGCTTATAACAGTTTCACATATACTTTTGATTTGTATTTGTAGGATTTTACTGGAGTTCCAGCTGTGGTTGACCTTGCTTCTATGCGAGAAGCAATCAAGGATCTTGGTAGTGACCCAGACAAAATCAACCCATTGGTATGCTGCTTTTGCTATTTGCATTAAACAACCTGCCTGATATATGCTTAGCAGCAGTGCGATAGGTTTCCAGAGAAGCAATGTAAGCGTAATCATATTGAATGTGATGACTGTGTTTTATTATTATGTGATGACTGTGTGTATTATTATTATGTGATGACTGTGTGCATTTAGCAATTTTTCATGATGCATATTCATATTTTATTTGATGATTTTGTATACTTTCTTGGCACAATTCATCTAAAAAAAGAGGTATCCAAGTGTGGTAAATTTTTTGGAACTAGAAAAATGTTTGGTTATGTGCGAAAAGACACATTGTGGGCACGTCCTTGCTTGAATCTGTGACTGTTCTGATTCCAGTTTTCTGACTTCTTATTAATTTTCACTTGTTTACATACAGGTTCCTGTGGATCTTGTCATTGACCATTCTGTTCAGGTTGATGTGGCCAGATCAGAAAATGCTGTGCAAGCTAACATGGACCTTGAGTTCAAGAGAAACAATGAGAGGTTTGCTTTTCTTAAATGGGGATCCACTGCCTTCCGGAACATGCTTGTTGTTCCTCCTGGTTCTGGTATTGTCCATCAGGTATAATTTAGGACTGGATGTATAATTATTTTTTATCTGGAATATCTCGTAAAATGTTTTGATTGATTTTCAGGTGAATCTTGAGTATCTTGGGCGGGTTGTTTTTAACTCAGATGGCATATTGTATCCAGACAGTGTTGTTGGAACTGATTCTCATACAACCATGATTGATGGATTGGGTGTTGCAGGATGGGGAGTTGGAGGTATTGAAGCAGAGGCAACAATGCTTGGCCAGGTATTTCGCCTATTATACTCACATGTTTATGTAAATCTTCTCTATTCTATTTAATGTAGTTCTCATTTGCTATTGTTATAGTTGCTCTTGTTTGCAGGATAATATTTTGCCTGTTAACAGGGAAATAGTACGAACCTTTTAATGATCATTTCATTTGAGACTCAAATATTGGATTTCATTTCATGGTTTCACTTCAATTTTAAGCTTCCTGCATTGAAGTATCATTGTTGCATGTCATTTTGCAGTACTTATGTTGTTTTTCTATAATAGTTGCTCCGTTCTGTACATTGCTTTTGTAGAAATTTTTGTTGTGTTAGTATTAATGTTTGTCTCGCCTGCAAATTTGGCAGCCTATGAGCATGGTTCTTCCCGGTGTTGTTGGTTTTAAATTGTCTGGAAAATTACGTGATGGGGTCACCGCAACAGATTTGGTTTTAACTGTGACACAAATGTTGAGAAAGCATGGCGTCGTTGGCAAGTTTGTTGAGTTTTATGGTGAATCTCTTGTGGCCATAATGTTTGTAAAGCTTATTGCGTTTTCTCTTGTGTTGCGTTGGGTGATATTTGTTCTACCTAATGTTGTAGGGGAAGGCATGGGGCAGTTATCATTAGCAGACAGAGCAACTATCGCAAATATGTCTCCTGAATATGGAGCAACCATGGGTTTCTTCCCTGTGGATCATGTCACACTCCAATACCTGAAATTGACTGGAAGAAGTGATGAAACGGTTAGCTACAACTTTGTTTTCTGCATATATCATGATATTAATATCATACAAAGAGTTTATGAAAATAAGTAAATTTGTTGAACGCTTCACACTGTGCAGGTAGCAATGATCGAGGCATATCTACGTGCTAATAAGTTGTTTGTTGACTACAATGAGGTAATAGTCTGAGATCTTATTTGCTATTTTTCATGTGGCCCATCAATTTGCTCAATAAAAACAAGAGCTTACATGGATGAACTCTTTTACAGCCTCAACAAGAAAGAGTGTATTCGTCTTATCTGGAGTTAGATCTCACTGATGTAGAACCTTCTGTTTCAGGACCTAAAAGGTATTGTACTTGCTAATGTTTTTTAAGGATATTTGCAAATTGAATTGCGGTGAAACGTTCACATTCTTGTCTATTCAAAATATATTTTACTTGTGGTAAAACATTTCACATTCTTGTTTATTGAAAATATATTTTATTTGCGGTAAAACGGTCACATTCTGATTTGTTGAAAACATATTTTACTTGGGTTAATAAGTTGCTGCAATGTAAACGTAGGCCTCATGATCGGGTCACAATAAAAGATATGAAGGTTGATTGGCATTCATGTCTTGACAATAAAGTTGGTTTCAAGGTAGATTCCAAGTTCTGCTTCTTTCCGCACTCGTTGAAATTTATGGGTTTTGAACTCAACTGGCAATAATATATTTGATTTAAGTAGATCGTATGTTTCATCATGATGTATTATTATCTGAATTGCATGATTAGAAAGGATTTTTAAGTTTTTTTATTCTCTAATGACTAGAATTACATGGATCTTCAGCATTCTGGTATCCTTTCAATTTTTTTATCATCTAGTGACTAGAATTATTTGGATCTTCAGCATTCTGATTCATATGAATTACGATTCGAACCATATTTAAGACTTATTGTTCAATAATACATTATATGGCAGAGCACATGGACCATAATCTGTCAGTAATCAACTTGAGGCACGAATAATTATGAAAATATATGGATGAGTGAAGTCCATCAACCAGTAGGAAACCATTGTAATAGATGCAAAGAAGAATTGTATTGATTTACTTAGCTTTCTCCATATTTTACAGGGGTTTGCGGTGCCTAAGGAACAACAGGAGAAAGTAGTAAACTTCACATTCCATGGGCAGCCTGCAGAACTCAGACATGGAAGTGTTGTTATAGCAGCCATTACAAGTTGTACAAATACTTCAAACCCTAGTGTGATGCTTGGAGCTGGTCTTGTGGCAAAGAAAGCATGTGAATTGGGGTTAGAGGTTAGTAATGGACTTTTAAGTTTATCTATGTGGATTCTGTTAGGTTCATTTTCATCTTTGTTTATACCCCTCTGGTTTAATCTGTTGTTACTCGGTTTGCTCTCTAAGTTCTTATTTTGTGGTATACAGCTTAACTTTTCCTGACTTGTTTCATGATGACTGTTTGAATAGGTGAAACCATGGGTAAAAACAAGTCTTGCTCCGGGTTCCGGAGTCGTAACAAAATATTTGCTTGAGAGGTATGGTGAAATGTATCATTTTTCATCTTCTTATGTTAGGTAATAAATTTTATTTTCTATCTCATAGTGGCCTGCAAAAGTACTTGAACCAACAAGGGTTCAACATTGTTGGCTATGGCTGCACAACTTGCATCGGAAATTCTGGGGATCTCGATGACTCTGTTGCTTCTGCAATTTCTGATAATGGTATTTTCTCACTTGTTCTCCCATTTTCCTTGTGTATTTGTGATTTGTCTTCAGTTATCGATTGCCGTTGTTCCGACGTATATTGCAGATCTTGTTGCTGCTGCTGTGCTGTCGGGAAATAGGAACTTTGAAGGCCGTGTTCATCCACTAACAAGAGCCAATTATCTTGCGTCACCTCCACTGGTTGTTGCCTATGCACTTGCTGGCACGGTATGTTGAAGGATTTTTGTGGGGCTCATTTGGCTATCTATTATATGTTGCCTACCTATATCGTGGTGAGCTTGCATTCTTTTTATTGTTGAATAGTTTCTGCTAATGTTACTGAATTTGCAGGTTGACATTGACTTTGAGAAGGAACCCATCGGTATTGGGAAAGGTGGGAAAAGCGTGTACTTTAAGGATATCTGGCCTACTAGCCAAGAAATTGCTGAGGTAGTTTTCAGTTTCCTTGATGTTTATGGCCTTGAATCTTGATTTTCTGTGACACAATTAATATCTTGAAGCATCTCATGTAGGTTGTTCAATCTAGTGTACTTCCTGACATGTTTAAGAGCACCTATGAAGCCATCACGAAGGGCAACAACTTATGGAATGAATTAACAGTACCTTCGTCAAGTCTTTATGCATGGAACTCAAGCTCAACTTACATCCACAAACCTCCATATTTCAGCGGCATGACGATGGACCCACCGGGTCCCCGTGGAGTGAAGGATGCTTATTGCTTGTTGCTGTTTGGCGACAGTATCACCACTGATCATATTTCCCCTGCCGGAAGTATACACAAGGACAGTCCTGCTGCAAAGTTCTTGATTGAGCATGGGGTTGACCGGAGGGATTTCAATTCCTATGGTAGTCGTCGTGGCAATGATGAGGTTATGGCAAGGGGTACCTTTGCAAACATTCGAATTGTAAACAAATTATTAAATGGAGAAGTTGGACCGAAGACCATTCACATTCCCACAGGGGAGAAACTTTATGTGTATGATGCAGCTATGGTAAGCTTGATGGTTTAGAATAATATTTAGTTAACTGATCTACCTGTATTGGCATTCAATGGAACTAAACATTTTTTTGAGCAGTGGTGTATCTTGTGTGAATCAACATTCTTCAGTCACTGTTAAAACCTTCAACTGATTTTATTTTATTTTTTTTATTTCAGAGATATGCCTCAGCTGGACAAGATACCATTGTTATTGCTGGTGCAGAATATGGAAGTGGTAGCTCTCGAGACTGGGCTGCGAAAGGACCAATGCTACAGGTGAGTCATGTTTAACA
Source organism: Dorcoceras hygrometricum (assembly GCA_001598015.1). Classification (NCBI taxonomy): domain Eukaryota; kingdom Viridiplantae; phylum Streptophyta; class Magnoliopsida; order Lamiales; family Gesneriaceae; genus Dorcoceras; species Dorcoceras hygrometricum. The sequence goes on from KQ986752.1 coordinate 138,653, forward strand.
GTTCCTTAAAGTCATATTAGTCACTTTATGAAATATAGTCAAGTTGAGGATTGTTCTCATTTGTTAATTCAGGGTGTAAAAGCGGTCATTTCTAAAAGTTTTGAGAGGATCCACCGCAGCAACTTGGTTGGCATGGGTATCATTCCACTTTGCTTCAAGCCTGGGGAGGATGCGGATACCCTAGGTTTGACTGGGCATGAGCGTTACACGATAGACCTTCCATCAAAAGCGAGTGATATAAGGCCTGGCCAAGATATTAATGTGACAACTGATACCGGAAAATCTTTTACTTGTACCTTACGTTTTGACACAGAGGTACTCACTCAAACACTTAATGCATGTGATCGGTTCCGCCTTGCAAGTTTTTCGGGACTGTAATTTCTTTTATTTCGAATGGAATAGAATCATAGATAGTTCTCTAAGTTAGTAAATAAACTTTTCTGCGCATGAATGGAGATTTCAAGAATACAATTCAGTTATATGTAATCGAGATCGAGATGTGATCAATGGTGAAAATATAAGCAGCAACAATGAGTCGAGACCCCATAACCAATTTTATTTCACTCTGCAGGTTGAGTTGGCATATTTTGACCATGGCGGGATTCTCCAGTATGTCATTCGTCATCTAAGCAAACAGTGAAGAGAACAGTGAGATTTGCAATCTTCCAAAGTCCCCTTCTCGCAGCTGCCGTCTGTTTATAACTGAGCTGGTTCCTTGAAACTGGCTGCCTTGTGAAGCTGCATTCTTCCTTGGATTGGATCTGAATAAGAGGGAGAGATTTCACGTGTCTCCCCCATCTTTGTTGGTAGTTGAACATTCAAAATGCTATTTGCCAACGGTTCAAGCTGTGCGTAAATCTTTTCTTTGAAATGTATGTTACTGCGGTGAAAAAGTTTACTGTTCTAGCTCAAACTCACCTCTTCTCATCGCACGAGCATGTCTTATTATATTTCTATTATACCTTTGTGTAAGATGTTTCTCATACACAATAAAGAAGCACATTCGTATGTGTTTCACATTAACAATTTTTCCTTTCCGGCCACGAGTGGTTTTCATTCAGTCTTTGTGATTTTATAATTTGCCTACGGGATTTAATTTATTGTATCCGCAACATTAATGAGCCCTTTCTATAACTCGAAGTAGGCACAAGAATCACTGATAAGTTGGTGGTGTCTTTACTAGATATGTTTTATTTTTATACATATTTTCTTATTGTAGATGACTATTATATTAGATTTGAGATATTTATAATAAAAGTTGGAGTATGGAACGTTAAAGATTTGTAGTATGTTATCTCTACTATCTATGAGACTCTCTACTATATATGAGACGATCGAGGTACGTTAAAGAATTGTATTATGTTGTTCTCTACTATATGAGACGATTGAGTTTAACGAAACATGAATGTTGATTTTTGAATTTTCAATTTGCTAATTCTATATTTCATCTATATTTCTATCATGATCTTAACACCTGACTTGTGATGATATTTGTGATGATAATTCAAGTTGGAGAGCCTATTACATCATATTTCTTCCTATTAAGAAAAGAAGAGTAAGCGAACGAAAGTCAACTTCTAGTACACTAGTGGTGTGGAATAACCATGTATGTTTAACGTAATTATAAAACTTTATGGGAGTATTTTGGCGACGTAATAACATCATTTCATAAGAATACTTTTTGGCAACTTAACTAATAACATGTAATGAGATATTTCGATAATAATCAATTGGTGTAACTAGGTCGTACCTCTGTTTTGTGCCTATTAGGCTCGTATTATGTATATAATATAGATACTCGACATCTACCATATTATTATGTTCCCCCTTTTATTAAGTAAATATTCTAGAACACGGTAAAAAAAAGTCTTGTTTATTAAACTTATAATATGAAAATTATTTCAAAAAGTTTGTTAGGAAATGATCAGATCACGACGCGACATTAAAGACCATTTCACAAGCATAGGGTCACGTGCGATCTGATCGAGAATAATAAAATTTGATATTCTCGTGGAATGGAGTTGCTAACTCTAATTCTTGAAATGTTTGTGTGTCGAGAGTACATCGGGTCTAGTCTGATAAAATCATGCGGAAATAACCCGAAATACTCCCTGCAAACTGAACTTGATTAAAACAGTTTAGAAAACATGAATGCAGTTCAGATAAGCATAACGAAATATTAGTATCTATGTAGATGTTTGTTTATAGTATTTTGAAGGCATTACCTTCTACGTTTCCCCTTCTTCCAAACTGGAATGCTTTCACTAGAAGACTTTGATTTATACTAATACAAACTCACTCAACTGGGACTTACCACATTGCCCAAGCTAAACTCCTAAGTTCACTCTATTCTCAACTATGTTCACTTGTTTAACGTCTTTGTAAGAAAGACTACACACTAAGTTTAGCGCCTTCGTGCCAAGACAGAAGTGATTTGATTTGACTTACATTCATTCAGCTAATCTATTTCGCCCAGCTCTCATATTTGTGAGTAAATATGTGTGTGTGTGAAAATTAATTTTGTTAGGATAAATTTCAGAAGTTTTGGTGATGGAAAATATACGAGAGAATAAAATCCATAAAAGAGATCAAATGGACCAAACTGGACAGATCTGGACGACTCTTACCACGTTGGACGTAGAAACCAGATCGGAGCAGAGTCAAGCTGGTCAAGGAAAAACCAGCTCAGAGCTTTCAGGTATGCTGTTTAAGGATAAACCAGCAAAGGTAATCCGATCAAGCTGATTGAGGTCAAACCAACTCAGGATATTAAGGTGTGATGGTTAAGGACACAACCAGCTGGGTACTAAAAGGCTTAACCAGATTAGGGCAGCTCACTTGAGAAAAACTCAAAGAGCAGAAATACAGTGGACCACTACAACTATTAGTACAGATCGCAGATAACAGACCAGCTAGAGTGACGAGTAACCAGCTGGAAGATCAGTTAAGAAAACCGCTCAAGTGGCATGAAATTGAGGATATGAGCATATATAGATTAATATTCGAATCAGTATAAAGAAGAGACAAGAGCAGTATGACTCGATTAAGATAAGAACCCGAACAAGAAAAGCAGCTCAGTATTCATAAACCAGATCAGGGGACCAGCTAAGTTAGAGGAAACTTAGCAGATTGCATTCTTGGAATTTTTGAATCTACGTACAACTTGATTTGAAACATTCGACATCTGTGCAGCGACGTGTATCGTTGGAACTATTTTGAGTTAATATCAGATACGCATAGATATGGTACAAACTGAAAACGCCGCAGAGTTGCTAAAAAGGGCAATGCATTTATTGAAGATGTACTTTCATCGTACAGACATTTAAGATGTCGCAGGAAATTCAATTTGGATACATTCAATGTGTCTACTGGCTACATTTATTACCGTCGTATCCAAATGGTATATATAGAAGAGAAGAGCAGTAGTTAAGGAAGACGAATTACAACATACAGTGAGATTTGAATACACAAGTTAAACAGCCTTCACAAACAAGACCTGAGTTCTTCTTGAACCAGCTTGCTACAAGTGACATAAGCACAGAAAAGTTTATTCAACTCTGTGTCAAATACTGTTCTATTCAGACACTATGTAGTAGTAAGATATCTTTGTAAATCATAAACAGAGAGTGTAGAAGTGCTTGAATAGCACAACCAGCTTAGTGCTGTGTATTTGTATTGCGAACCAGATCGCGGGTCTGTGTTTCATTGGTTGATTGCTAGGAGTTCTCGTGGCTGCTGGTTGCGGGAGTGCAATAATTGCCTCTGCTAGGTAGAGCGATCGAACCGTGGCACTTGTGTTGCTATACGGTTTAAAAGATTGAAGTTGCACCGTTACCACCAGCTATAGCTTTTGGTAAAGCGACAAGCGCTCGGTCATACAATTGGTATCAGAGCCAAGGTCACGAGTTCGATTTCCATTGATTGCAAAGAGTGCAATTATTGGGAGGGAGATTGCTGGAGTGCAATAATTACCCCTGCTGTCAGGCCTCGTGCACAACACAGAGTTAAACCACGCAAAACAATAGCGAAAGCATACAAAAGTGGCTTAAAATTTTCGCTTTGGCCTGACGATTAAAACATATAATTTAAAATATAAAAATACTCAAAATATCCCAGTTTACCAAATCAATTCAGTACAACAGTACATCATTAAAACATATATCCAGTACCAAACAACAACAACTACCAAGCACAGGACAACCCCCAGCTAACAGTACTGATACATAATATGCTACACGCTAGCTGGGACACTCTAACCACCTCCTGGGACACCACCAGTTGGGTCTACTCCACGACCAGCAGAGTAACCATGGGTAACCTGAAAACACACACAGGCAACAAACAACCAAGCCCCAGAGGGACATGGGGTCAAACCCCAGTACAGAGAGCAACTGAAAACAGCAGTTAGATAGCAACAGATAAAATGCAAATGCTATGCATGAGATCAAGGCTACAACCGAACACAGGGAGCCCAAGGATTCCAAAAGCAGCTCAACAACTGAAATCTGAACAGAAGATAGTGGCCAAAATGTGTGTGACTATATGGGAGCTACCCACTCGTCTCAGCACACGGTACCAGGTGCATCACATGGCTCAACCTGCTGTTGCCCAACACATGAGATGTGGGAGCTACCCACTCCGCTCACGGTGGCTAACAGTCCCAGCAGGGAGATGAGGGACGGGAGTTACCCGCGCGCCTCTACAAGCACCCTGGCACGCTCAATTCAGCAATCAAAAGGCACGGCTACAAGAGATCTGAAACAACATGCAACAGATGCGTGTATGCAGTGCAACACAATGCAACAGGTAACAAGACAATATACACAGCATCACAGAACAGCAAGCATAAGCACATATCCATGCCAAATCTCAATGCTGTAACAAGCTCACATCCGTACCTCGAGTCTCTGTGCAACAATTACTACAAACTGGGTCCGAGCAACGCAGATCTCACACCTGCTAAGCCAATTACAAACAACTACTCGAGGATCGAAACACAAGAAAGCAACAGCTGGGAGCTACGAACTCGACCAACGCTATACTACCCCTTTAACTCAGCAAAGAGCTCTAAACAAACACAAGGCAAGGTCTGAACACTTATCCCAACAAGCTAGGACGGAATTCTAACAGACTACACAAGGGAGATGTCTTCGCACACCTCACCAGCTTCAAGCAAACGTCCGAAAGCAATATCCAAACGAAGCGTCTCAGCTAGAGGAGTCCAACGCTACCACTCTCACTTCAATTGGAGCTATCTACCGTCGGAAATCGGAGAAGATAATGTTCGGTGAACAGTATCTAAGGTATCGCGACAGAGATCGACAATCGGGAAATATTCTAAGCGTCGGGAAAACTGGATACTCAAATCGAAGACCAAGTCCTCTTATTTATAAGTCAAAGCTATCCAAGACCGCTGAACAGATCTCACCGACAACTTAAATCTCAAAGCTGATATTCCCGCTCGCAACCAGATCTCGCAACAGATCTCACTCTATGCCAAAGCAGATCTCCACTAAATCAAACGACGTCGCGGAAAGCTACTATCACAACTGGACACGTCACCCGCTACTCACAGCTGAACAACTAAACAACATATGTTCGCAACGCAACATCAGATCTCTCACACAACTGAAAGCTAATGCAACTTACAGCTGAGTCTTCTCCGCTAATTCAAAATGCTGTCGTTCCAACTAATCCAAACGACGCCGTACCAACACCCGCTACTGAAAACACGCTAGGAGACATCTGAATGCCCACGATACCAGACTTCTCCTCAAAACTGAAAATCAACAATCCAGCGACAACTGCTCATGTCACCACTGCTAAACGCTAGCACTCAAAGATGACCCACGCTAACTTCTGAACAGATCTCAAGCCAAAAAAATAATTCTCCTGACTTGATCCAAGGACTAAAACAAAACCCGATAGCTTCTCCAAGCCTATCAAATCAAAGCTGATCTCGATAAAACCCAATTAATTAACTCAATTAATCTCATCAGTTTTTCGGGTCTCACACCTGCTAGGTAGAGCGATCGAACCGTGGCGTTTGTGTTGCTATACGGTTTAAAAGATTGGAGTTACAGCGTTACCACCAGCTATAGCTTTTGGTAAAGCGGCAAGCGCTCGGTCCTACAGGGTTTGTACAAATAGTTGTATAAATAAAACCTTCTAGTGGAAACCTTCCCACTGAGGAAGAAGGGGAGAAGTATGAGAATTTGCTCCGAACTTCCAGAAACAAATCTCTCGTCCCTACATCTTTTACATTCACGCACTTGATTAAATTGTTCACTGATTGAATCGTGTTATTTCCGCATAAAAATCTTTTTATTACATGAGACAACAGTATTAACTGAGAACACATTCCTAGCAAGGGGATTCCAACGCTACCAACCTTGCTCCAAGCTACACCGTCTACAGTCGGGAATCGAAGAAGATAAGGTTCGATGAACAGTAACTAGGGTATCGCAATAGAGTAAAATCACGGGAAAATATTCTAAATGTCGGGGAAAGATATGGCATACGAATGGTCAAAGTACTCTGTTATATAACTCAAATCTGCTGAAATCTGGTGAACAGTAGCCACCGACAAACTCGAGGCTCACAGCTGACACCAGCTCAGATCTGAGTACTACTCCAGATCTGGACTCTACGCCAAAACAGATTTGAACTCCTCCAAACGACGTTGCACAGAAGTCCACTCTCCCAACTGGTACACGTCATCCCGCTAGCACCAAATCTGCTATCGCTAAACGGCGTCGCATCGCTCCAAACCAGAACACTCAGATCTCTCGCACGCAGACCAGTCAAATCTAAAAGCCATGAACCTCACTGGTCTACACCAAAACCACAAACCAGGCCGGTTCGCACAATACTATCAACTTGCGCACCTCAAATCTGGTTTTTCCCAAACGACGTCGCTTCGCTATCCACGGAGGAGATTCACTCGCGTACCCAGAATGGCTTGTGACAACCAGATTTGACCACCAGCCTTGATTACCATCAACCAGCGGTAAGGCCGAAGTCACCAACCAGCTTCTCAACTCCCAAATCTGATTACTTGTCAGGCCTCGTGCACACATCAGAGATCAACCACGCAAAAACAAGCGGAAGCAACTAAAAAGTGGTTAAAATTTTTGCTTTTGGCCTGACGGAATTAAAACAAATAATTTAAAAATACAAGATACTCAAAATAATCCCAGTTTTATAAATCCAAAACAGCACAAACAGTCAAGTACAACAGTCGCCCAACGGCTGAATACAACACAAGTACTGAAAGACTCCTAGCTATATAGATCTAAGCATCACCCGGGACATCCCACCCGCAGTGATACCAGTGCATGTAAATACTATACATAACTGGGACACTCTAACCACCTCCAGGGGCACCACCATCTGGATCAAAACCTCGACAAGCGGAATACCTGGAAAACCTGAACAACAAACAGGCAAACAAACACAACAGCCCCAGAGGGACCTCGGGGTTAAACCCAGTACGGAGAGCAACTATAAAACAGCAATGAACAGCAAAAGATAAGATGCAGATGCTATGCATGAGAAACAGGACAACAGCCGTAGGCTTCAACCAAGGAAGGGAGCCAAGGAACTCAAGCACAACTCAACAGCTGACAACAACTTCTGCGAAGAATAGTGGCCACGGTGTGTGTACAAGCATATGGGAATTACCCACTCATCTTTACACCACACCCGAATACCAGATGCACCAATAGCTCAACCTGCTGTTGCCAAACCCATGAACTGTGGTAGTTAACCACTCGGCGCATGGTGGCTAACAAATCCCAGCAGGGAGATGAGAGTGCGGTATTGCCGCTCGCCCTTGCATCCTGGTAAGAACAGAACAGCAACAACAAGACATGGCTGCAAAAGCTGAATGGAAATGACAATGCGTATGCAATGAAACAGCTGAACCAGCACATAAACAACAATGCAATGCATACATAGCAAACACATAATATCCATGCCAATTCCAAGCTGTAATACAAGCTCAACATCCGTACCTCAACTTCTGAGCTACAATTACCACACGCAGCTGCCACAACAAAGTCCGAGCAACACAGATCTGTCACCTGCTAAGCCAACACAAGCTACTGCTCAAAGACCGAAACATAAAACAACAGCAGCTGGGATCTACAACTCCACCAGCGCTTATCTACCTTCCTAACTCAAAGGAAAGCTCTAACAAAGCTTACAGGTAGAATTCTCACTTACCCCAACGAACTACCGGCACGGCAGGGACGCTTATGCTAACAGACTACACAAGGGAGATGTCTTAGCGATCCTGCGATCCTCTTCCAGCTCCTCCAAAGCCTTCTAAAGAGGTATAGAACGAAGCGCCTTAGCAAGAGTAGTCCAACGCTACCACTCTCACTCTCGTCGGAGCTATCTACCACCAGCAATTAGGATGAATAAGGTTACTGTGAACAGTAACTAGGGTATCTTGACAAGATTTGCTATCGGAAAATATTTCTAAGTGTCGGGGAAACAATAATAGAGAACAACAGCTAAGTTCCCTACTAAAAGTCACAACTGACTACTGGGAACAGGTCCACCGACAAACTCAGTTGTCACAACTAATATTCCCAACCAACAGCTGAAATCTTGCATCAACTATGACATATCGTTAAACAGCGAATAACTAAACAAAACGACGTCGCAGAGACTACCGCTGGACACATCACTCGCTAGACACTGCTGATCGCTAACCAAAAGCTGATCACTACGCAACAGCTGATCTCTCGCAACAGCTGAATACGCGATAACACACCAACAGCTGAATCTCCTAGAGCTAAACCAAAACGCTGTCGTCTTAACTAATCCAAACGACGACGTAGAACCACTCACTGCTGAAACACGCTAGCGCACTCTCTACTGCTCAGCGACTGCTGATCTCGCTACAACTGCTGAAACCAAATGTCACCAACGGCTGATATTACCAACAGCTGGTACTTCAAACAAACGTCTCCCATGCAACGTCTGATATCTTTCCAACCGCTGATTCTAACACTTAGCGACATCCGATGGCTACACCAAGCACATCGACCAACAGCTGGTCCAAACCCGACCAACATCTGAATGGAAAAATTTTCGGGTCTCACATTTTACTACCCCGCAGAACTCTCCAACCATCCAGAGCTGCTTACAGTACACATACATAGAGACCCGATTACGTTCACCAAGTAAACCAGCTCAGAGCTGGCCCTTCCTAGATCTGCTCACGCTAGATCTGGTCTATATTAAACCCGATTAATTTATTGTTCCACAAATCTTTCGGATCTCACATTCCTCCCCCACTGAAAATAAGATTTCGTCCTCGAAATCAAACGATAACTATAGAACTGAACAAAACCTCAACAAAATAACCAACACTGGAAAATCACGCTACGCACAATACAACCAACAACAATCTAACATGCAACAAGAGGCTACTAACCAAGAATTCAAGATAATTGAGAAAAACAACAAGCAAACTAGCTACTGAAGTCAATGCAAGATCTACGCAAACAGATGAGGCCACTCACGTTGCATTTTCTCCTCTAACTCCCACGTAGAATCGTCCTATCTAAAATCTACAAAGGGTACTCAACATAACTCAGCGTTCGATCAAGCTCTACCTCGTCAGTTTGTAGCACATGAGAAGGATCCGGCTCATACTTCCTCAACATAGACACATGAAACACATCATGTAATGAGGACAGTTCATGTGACAACAACAAACGATAAGCCAAAGGATCGATTCTTTCCACAATCTCATAGTGTCCAACATAACGAGGAGCTAACTTAACCTTGTGCCCAAATCTCATAACACTTCTGAAAGGAGAGACTGTTAAGGTAAAATTTATTAGTTTTGGTGATAACAAAAATAAAACAAGTACTGAATTCAAAAGTAACATCTGGACAGTCAGTAAGTTGTAGTCATTAACAGTTACGCATAATTCAGATGTTGGGTCGACTATCACATATTGGGTTGATTTTCAGAAGTCGTGACGTCATCCCAGTATTTCGAAGTGTTCAGAAGTAGTGACGTCATTTCAGTGTATTGATGTTCAGAATACGTGACGTCATATAAGTGGATTGAAGGCTTCTAAGTCTCGAAAGATTCTGAGCTAAGCGTTGACATCTGAGTTGACCTTGGGAAGCATTTAGAACTGAGCAAAAATAATTATTCAGAGTTTCAGTCTTTGTTGTCAGGTCGATGTTTTGAAACAGTTTTGGCTTTTTGGATCAGTTCAGATTTCGGGAACGGTGTATTCAGAAGTGAGCTACAGTGGAAGATCTATTGTTGAAAGCATAGGGCATTCAGATTTTTTGAGTAACAGTTTGTGATCTATTGTTTCAGTTTCGAGTATTTCAGTTGTGAACAGTATCTATTCAGTTATATCAGATCTCAGTACTTCAAAAGTGGATGTATTCAATTTTTGGATAAAGCTACTTTGAATCAGAAGTGACTTATAGGGAACGATTCAGATTTTGGAATATTTGTTTAACAGAGCTTTCAGACTCAGGAACAGTATTTTTTCAGAAGTCGCAAGCATTCAGTTATTGCATTCAGTAGTTGCATTCAAATGTTGCAAGTACTCAGTTCTCTATAATTTCAGCTACGACAGCTTCAAATACACAATCAGCGTTGAGATAGCGATCTTCTTCAAGAAAGAAAGAACAGTTTAGCTACGACAGCTTCAAATACACAATCAGCGTTGAGATAGCGATCTTCTTCAAGAAAGAAAGAACAGTTTAACATAAAGGAATTTGAGGCGTAAGGAACGAAAATCTTCAAGCACTATCATAAGCTCAAAGTTGAAAGAATCAATGGTTGCGATTGGATCGTCCAAATGCCTGGATTTAAGGAGACAATATCAGAGCTATTTTGGGCGATTGTACACAGTATGCAGAGGACGTTATACGATGTTTGCTCAAATGTGGATATACGACATTTTGGCTCTGACGAAGCGCAATTTACCATTTGGTAAAGCAGGATATACGGTTGTACAATGAACATATATTCAAAAAGGATTTTGTTTCCTTAGGTGAATTTAATGACCGTTAGAGACAAAGGGTATAAATAGCTGGAATTTGAATTGAAGAAGCTCTCTCACTCTCGGTCATTCTACTCTCCATCATACTCTGTGTGAATAGCTACATTCTCACGAAGCTTTCTCGCAAACAAAAAGCTCACACAGTTACTGGATATTCTCACAGAAAAATCATTTGAAGTCCAGTGATACAACTCGAAGAACTTTCAACCAAAGCGTTCTTAGATTTCAATCTTCGAGTCATCTTCTGGTTCACTTGTTGAATTGTGTTTCATAGTATAGAAACCAGAAGATCTACAGTCTCAGTAGTTGTGTATTTCACTGTATTATCATTTTGAGTCTGTAACGAACTGGCTTTGTGAAGCAGTTCGAAAAATCTTATTACGTGTATTCAGTAGCTGAGTCTGCTTGTTGATTGGAGTTGCTAGGAGTTCATCTCGAGCGAGGCTCGGTGACTGGGTGGTTACAGAGGCTGTAAACATCAAACTCTTCTAGTGGAACCTTCCTGAAAAGGAAGAAGGGGAGACGTAAGATTTGATATCCGAACTTCCATAAACAAACTCTTGACCCTATACTTTTACTTATTGCATTTATTTAAGTCTATAATGTTCACTGATTGATTGACTTATTTCCGCACATTTATTGTTAACCGAGAAATCAGCTTTTGGGACTGAGATACCTTAAATCTGGTAACTCGGATTTAAGTTAAGCAAGGAACTTGTAAAATATTTTTTAAAGGTTTCGAAAATTAAAAATACCAAGGAGTTCATTCAACCCCCCCTTCTGAACTCCTGGGCCTGTTTTCGAGCCATATTGATCCTATCAGAGACTTTCAAGAACACTCGACCCCAATTGAAACTCTAGAGGCCGAGACCTACGGTTCGCATAGCTAGCTTGGCGATCTTGTGCAGCTTTCATACGTGTCAAATCAGATCTACCTGATCTCTCATATGCTGCACAATTTTAGGATAAGACAGCTGCTTCTCCCCCACTTCTTCCCAACAGACCGGCGATCTGCACTTTCTACCATACAACGCTTCGAACGGTGTCATTCCAATCGTCACTTGGTAGCTGTTATTATACGAAAATTCCACTAGTGACAACGAGTCCTGCCAGCTACCACTGTAATCCATAACAACAGCTCACAACATATCCTCCAGGGTTTGTATCGTTCTCTCAGATTGACCATCGTTTTGGGGATGATAGGCTGTACTCATAGCCAATCTGGTGCCTAAAGCTTCTTGCAAACTCTTCCAAAACTGGCTATAAACCTCGGATCTCAGTCTGAAACAATTGATACAGGCACTCCATGCAATCGCACCACGAAATCTATGTACAGTTTCGCCATTTTCCTCAAATAATACGTCATATTGTAGGGAATGAAATGAGCTGACTTCGAAAGTCTGTCTATAGCAACCCAAATAGCATCACATCCTCGGTTGGAACGAGGCAAATGGGTTACAAAATCCATTTTTACATGCTCCCAATTCCATTGGGGAACTTCTAACTCTGGAAAAAACCACCAGGTTGTTAGAGTAGATGCCCAACTAGCCAACTTGTGGCATGTGGGTTTTCATTGACTCTTGTACAAACGATCTTTATATATGATATTCGCATTCTTTTATATGGCATTCTTTACTTTCATTATGTGTGTAATGATTTACAATTGTGTTGAGTAAAGACCTAGATTACACTAAAGCGTATGTTAGATGTGATAGTGGGTATGACGGCTATCATGAAACACATCTAATAGTCGCTGTGTATTCTGAACATGTTCCTAGTCGATCGGGCCGTCAAAATGAGGATAAGGCCGCCCGAGATCGAGACTAGTATCTGCGATGCGAAGTACCATGTTTCATTGGTAGGGAACATTGTGATGTTCTGA
>KQ986752.1:180072-203362 GCA_001598015.1 Dorcoceras hygrometricum
TGTAGGAGTCGATGCATCGTTGTCGAGGATTCACCGCTCGCAGACATGCGTGGATATCATATGCTATCTGAGGGGATAATAGTGTATAAATCTCTGGCCAGAGTACTACAAGTGTTTTAGGTAAATGTGTTTGCCTAGTTACACTCGCGATGTCACTATTCGATCTCCGAGATGTATGCATAGCTATCGGATCTCTAGCGACTCTCGATTTACCAATGGTCGTTGATCTGATCGGGATATATGGATTGAAAGGACCGTACAGTACGCTAATCACGACCGACTGGTTCTTGCAGGCACTATCAGTGATACCTAGGGGATCATGGGGCGATGTTGCTAGACGCTTTACCATGATCCGTTGGGTAGGTCCGGAATTGTGATTCCGGAGCCACAATGGTTGTGGGCCCACGGCTAGCTGTATCCCTGAACCATTGAGGGTCACACAAGTACTGGATTCGAAACTCCCACACGGATACTCAGCTCAATGTGTTGAGCCGAGAAGAGGATTTCGGGAAGTATGACTTCCTGAAAGTCAACAGGGGTCAAACCGGGGTTTGACTCTGTTGAGGGGCAAAACGGTCATTTTGCTATTTAGGGTTAGATGATCTGAAAAATTGTTTTTCACATCATAACATTCAGTTTTGGAAACTGAGTCGATCGGTCCGATCTGATCGGTGATCGGAGTTGCGATGAAGTCGCAGCGATTTATATCGTCATTTGGACCCGGGCCCGTTGGACCGGCCCAAGTCCAATATTAAGTCTATATATATGTGATTAGACTTAATTGATTGATATAACACAACACAATTAATCATAACCCTAAAACCCTAAGCACCGCCGCCTCCCTTTCTTCTCCAAGCCGCCGCCGTCCGCCGTGCGTCGCCGCCGCCCGCCGCCGTTCGTCGCCGGAAATTTGTTCCGGCCAGTTCGACGTGGAGAATCCGATCGTGCTGATCTCGTCAGGACTTCTAGTGCATTCTGACGAAGGATCCTCGAATCTGGTCGTGGACCGGATTGACGAATCTACCGCAATCAACCGAGAAGCGCCGGGTTCTTGAAACACCGGTTGGAGCCAGGCACAAGTGCCAGACAGGTAATTCGTTGAAACACCCTATGTATGTTGATACATATGTTTGTATGATTACTCGTATTGATCGCATCCCGGTCAAATTTTTGTTCTTCCGCTGCCTGCCGGGGTGCGGATCCGGATCCTGTCCAACACAGGTCTCATCCTTTCTGCCTTCACTTGCCGACAATTCAGACAACGAGCGACAAAACCAGCAACATCGCTCTTCAAACCTGTCCACCAATATTGCGGCTTCAAGGCATGGTACATCTTCCTTGCACCAGGATGGACACTATGTCTACTACAGTGAGCTTCTCTCAAGATCTCCTCCTTCAAATCAATCAGATTTGGCACTACCAACCTGTCACGAAACCTCAAACAACCATCAGATGCGACAGTGTAATCTTCCAACTGTCCAGCTCGTGTCTTCAACTTCAGCTCATGGATATATGGATCAGTTCTCTGAGCTGCCCTAATACTCGCAACAATCTGTGGCTCAACTTAAAAATATGACACCACAACATAATCCTCACTTGGGTAGAAACGTCAACCAGTAGTGCTCAGATTCTCATGGACCTTCGAAATGCTTACTGATGCAAGCATCGACACTTGAGCTTTCCTGCTCAGTGCATCGGCAACTACATTCACTTTCCCAGGCTGATACTGAATCTCGCAATCGAAATCCTTAAGCAGCTCCATCCATCTACGATGTCTTATATTCAAATATGACTGAGAGAAAAGATACTGAAGACTCTTGTGGTCTGTATATACCACAAACTGTTCGCCATACAGATAGTGGCGCCAAATCTTCAAAGCAAAGACCACTACTGCCAACTCCAAATCATGAACTGGGTATCGAGCCTCATGAGGTTTCAACTGACGAGAGGCATACGCAATGACTCGACCAATCTGCATCAAAACACAACCCAATCCACTAAGCGAAGCATCTGAACAAACCACAAAACCTCCTGAACTGAAGGCAAAGCTAACACCGGCGCTGAAGTTAGCTTCTCTTTGAGCAATTGAAAGCTGTTCTCGCATTGCTCCGTCCAAATAAATCTCTTGTCTTTCCGGGTCAGCTGCGTCATAGGCTTAGCTATACTAGAGAATCCCTCAATAAAACATCGGTAATAGCTAGCCAATCCCAAAAAGCTACGAATCTCAGAGACATTCTTGGGACGTTCCCAGTTCACAACAGCCTCTACCTTACTGGGAGCAACAGATATACCTTCAGCTGAAATGACATGACCCAGAAACACCAATCTATCCAACCAAAACTCGCATTTATAGAACTTAGCATACAACTGCGAATCCCGTAGTGTTTGGAGAACCAATCTCAAATGCTCTTTATGTTGCGTCGGAGTCTTAGAGTAAACCAAAATGTCATCGATAAAGACAATCACAAACTGATCGATGAACTCTCTAAAGACTCGGTTCATCAAGTCCATGAAAACTGCAGGGGCATTAGTCAAACCAAAAGGCATAACCAAGAACTCATAATGCCCATACCTCTTCCTAAATGCAGTTTTCGCAACATCTTCTCCTCGAATTCGCAACTGGTGATACCCCGAACGCAGATCGATCTTGGAATACACGGTTGAACCTTGCATCTGATCAAACAAATCATCAATCCTCAGTAAAGGGTACTTATTCTTCATAGTAACCTTGTTCAGTTGCCTAAAGTCGATGCACATCCTCATCGAACCATCCTTTTTCTTCACAAACAGAATAGGAGCTCCCCACGGTGACATGCTCGGTCGAATAAAACATTTCTCCAACAAATCGCTAAGTTGTACTCGGTTGGCGCTAAACGATACGGATTTCATAAAATAGGAGCTATACCAGGTACCAACTCAATGCTGAAGTTGATCTCCCTTCTCGGACTAGGAATTTCCTCGGTGAACACATCAGGGAAATCACAAGCAACGGGGATGTCACTAAGTTCCACACACGACTTCGAGGATGCATCCAAAGCATAAATCATGAACCCTACATTGTCCAACGACAATAGGCCAAACATCTCCATAGCAGAGATCAACAAATTATTCGATTGGGAATCTTGGCCATAGAAGTTCCACTTCTCGCTAGACTGGGGCCGAAAACGCACAACGCCATGAAAACAGTCCATCGTGGCCCTAAAACTAGACAACACGTCCATTCACACTATGCAATCGAAATCCAACATCACTAACCGAATCAAGTTCGCTACCAACACGTTCTAACCAAACCTAAGAATGCCATTCAACAAAATCTCTTGGGAGAACAGGCTCGCGCCGGCAGGAGTCGCAACAGAAACAACATCACATAAACAAGTGGTATGAAAATCATGCTCAACCACAAATGCATCAGCTATAAATGAATTTGATGCTCCAGTATCAAACAGCACACGTGCTGGAAAATCAAAAATAGTGCAAGTACCTGCGATCACTCCTCCTGGCATGCCCTCGGCTTGCTCCCTAGTCATGGCATTCACCTGGGCTTGCTGAAGTCCTGAGAAATGAGGCTGGGAAGACTGTCCAAAACGCGAAGGACCAGGCTGCTGGAACGGCTTATTCTGAGTCTCCCCCACTCTCTGCTGCTGAATAGGGAAGGAACGACCCCTAGAAAATCCTCTTGAACGACCCTGTGGTGGGGCAGCGGTGTGCTGAGATCCAACCAAGGGACACACTCGCGCAAAGTGTCCATACTGCCAGCAATTATTGCACGCGCCCTTAACTCCAACACACTGCGTCGATGGGTTCTTTCCTCCACACTGACCACAGAAATCAGCCATGGGACTACTGCTGCTTGAACTGCCCGAACCAGAAGAACTTGAACCCGACTTCTTCTTAAACTGATGACCACGAGGCCTGAACCTGTGGCGTCCAGATTGGGCTGCTTGCTGGGATGGCTGGGATGACTGAGACGTTTGGGAAGATTGCACCCCTAGGACATTGGGACGGTTACCTTGAGAAACTTGTGGCCTAACCCGAGACCTACGGTTCTGCAATACTTCCTCGATATCCATAGCCTTGTCCACCGCGTCCGTATAACTAGTCGGTGAACTCGCCAACACCAAAGAGTAAAGATACTCATTCTGCCCTTCCATAAACTTGTTCCTCTTTGCCCTCTCACGGCCAGACACATGGGGAACATAGGCAAGGAGTGAAGAAAACCTTCTGGCGTACTCCCCCACAGACATGGGTTCCCTGAACCAAGTTATCAAACTCACGCTCTCGGGCGTTAACATAGGATTCTGGGACGTACGTCGGAAGGCAGTACAGAAACTGTTCCACGTTACCCTACACCAGTCTCCTCGAGAGCTCGTGAAGCACCTCTCCACCAACGCTCAGCATTCCTACTCAGCTGGAACGTAGCTAAACTCAGCCTACGTTCATCTTCCTACCTCACACGAACAAACAGCCCGGTAATGTCCTGCAACCAGGACTCAGCATCGGAACTAGGCTCATCACCATTAAACGTCTGAGGATTCATCCGCTGAAACCTCGCCATAACCAGTTCCATATCGTCCACACTTGTTTCCAGCTCATCTACCACATCCTTGACTTGTCTCGCGCGCCTATGGATGGGACACTCCGGTCAACATCATCGTTCTGGGCCTCAAACTCTATCGGAATCCGCCTACGTCTAGGTGACATCTACGAGATCACTAGAACAGTAAGATCATACAGCAATTATAACACATAGCCATGCACATGCAACAAGCAACATAGTGCCTAGACTCAATTGTGATCAAAAGAAATTGAGCTTATCTCAGTTTAAGCTTTGATACCAAAAATGTCAGGCTCGATGCACCAATCAGAGATTAACCACGCAATAAGCAACTGCGGAAGCATTTAAAAGTGGCTAAAATTTTTCACTTTGGCCTGACTTAGAAAACATAAATTAAAAATACATTGATACTCAAAATTCTGGTGTTACAACAACCGAAACCAAACAATAAGCAAATAACGATTCAAGCATAGAGTGTATCCCAACAGCAAAATGATCAAATCAACAATAAAACATCACATCACATCACTACGTGACATTCCCCAGTGACGAATCTATTACATAATCATACAATATATATAACTGGGACACTCTATCCACCTCTTGGGGCACCACCAGCTGAGTTATCTCCTCGACCAGCTGAAAAACCTTGGTAACCTGAAAAACACAAAGATAACCAAACAACCAGCCCCAGGGGGACAGGGATCAAACCCCAGTACGGAGAGCAATACAAACAGCAAATAGATGGCAATAGATATAAATGCACGTGCTATGCATGATACAACATGATACAAAGGCAGCAGGCTACAAATGAATCAGGATGCCAAAGGAGCTCAAAGACCAGCTCAACAGCTGTCAAACAGATCGAATGAACGATAGTGGCCACGAAGCATGTGAGAGCGTGGTAGCTATCCACTCGTCTCAACACACGGTACCAGAGCATAATCAGATCACTCAACCTGCTGTTGCCAAAGCTCATGAGAGTATGGTAGCTATCCACTCGTCTCATAGTGGCTAACAACTAACCAGCAGGGAGATGAGGAGCACAGTATTGCCGCTCGTCCTCAACAACAACTCCTGGTACATATGGGTTAGCACAACAACAACAACGGCTAACAGATATGAGCTCAACGATAAATATGCGTGTATGCCAAAGCAACAACTTACAATAATCAGCACAGAAACTAGCAGTAAGCAACAACGATATGACTACACACAATACACGCAACAAGCATACACATATATCCATGACTACCCCAAAGCTGTAAGACAAGCTCAAATCCGTACCTTAGTTCTGAGCTACAATTACCACACAAGGGTCCCGAACAACTCAGATCTAGAACCTGATAAACCAACAAAAGCAACTAGCTCAGGGACGTAGAGCACAAAAACTCTAACTGGGGGCTACGAGCTCAACCATCTCTATCCTAACCTTCTAGCACAACATATAGCTCTAAACGGAGCATAAAGTAGGATCTAGCACTTGCTCGAAAGCACTACCTGAACAGAAGAACCAATCTGCCCGAGCACGAACAGCCAATACACTGCTGCTTCTTCGCGTTCCTCTTCTAGCTATCCAAAGCCTTCGAAAAAGGTACAAAAAGAACGGTCTTGGCAAGGGGAGTCCAACGCTACCAACCTTGCTGCCAGCTACGCTGTCTACCGTCGGGAATCGAAGAAGATAAGGTTCGGTGAACAGTAACTAGGGTATCGCAACAGAGTTAACTCACGGGAAAATATTCTAAGTGTCGGGGAAAGATGTGGCGTACGAATGGTCAAAGTCCTCTGTTATATAACTCAAACTGCTGAAATCTGGTGAACAGTAGCCACCGACAAACTCGAGGCTCTCAGCTGACACCAGCTCAGATCTGAGTACTACTCCAAATCTGGACTCTATGCCAAAACAGATTTGGACTCCTCCAAACGACGTCGCACAGAAGTTCACTCTCCCAACTGGTACACATCATCCCGCTAGCACCAAATCTGCTATCGCTAACGGCGTCGTATCGCTCCAAACCAGAACACTCAGATCTCACGCACGCATACTAGTCAAATCCGAAAACCATCAACCACACCGATCTACACCAAAACCACAAACCAGGCCGGTCCGCACAATACTAGCAACTTGCGCACCTCAAATCTGGTTTTTCCCAAATGACGTCGCTTCGCTATCCGCACAGGAGATTCACTAGCATACCCAGAACGGCTTGCGACAACCAGATTTGACCACCAGCCTTGATTACCATCAACCAGTGCTAAGTCCGAAGTCACCAACCTGCATTTCTCAACTCCCAAATCTGATTACCACCCCGCAGAACTCTCCAACCGTCCAGAGCTGCTTCCAGTACACATACATAGAGACCCGATTACGTTCACCAAGTATACCAGCTCAGAGCTGGCCCTTCCCAGATTTGCTCACGTCAGATCTGGTCTATACTAAACCTGATTAATTAACTTAATTGTTCCACAAATCTTTAGGGTCTCACAAGAAGCACCCATCTTCTGTGACAACACTAGTGCGATCGCAATCACTCAGAACCCCGTGCTGCACTCTAGAACCAAGCAGATTGACATACGCCATCATTTCATTCAAGACCACGTGCTAAAGAAAGACGTTTGGGTGGAGCATGTGCCAACGGATCAGCAAGTAGCTGATATCTTCACCAAGACTCTGCCGGAAGCTAAGTTTTCTTACTTTAAAAACATCTTAGGTCTCCTGGATATGTCATGATTGTTTTGCATGCATAAATTCAGGGGGAAAAATATGATTCAAATAGATAACTAGACATTCCGCTGGTTGTATTCGGGCTGGTATGCGATCTGGACCAGCTTGGGACACATACAGTGTGATGTTATCATGGGATTTGCCTTATTTGTTTCCAAGCTGGTAAATAACATCGGACGGTTGAGATTGGGTTATTTCTGAAATGTCTTTAAGGTATGCGATCTGGACCAGCTTGGGACACATACAGTGTGATGTTATCATGGGATTTGCCTTATTTGTTTCCAAGCTGGTAAATAACATCGGACGGTTGAGATTGGGTTATTTCTGAAATGTCTTTAATCGAATGGTCATCTCTCTGAAATTTCAAATGTCTTTTAAATATGATGATGACACGTGTCCCGTAAAAACCCTTCTCTTTCGCGATCGTACATAAAATGTTTACCTTTACTTTTTATAGTACGCTTTCAAAATTTTCGCGCAACTTGATCTCTGCAACCAGATTTAGTGCATTCTTTGTGCAATCGTTTTCTTATTTCCAGATTCCCTATCCCTTTCTATCGATATGGCTACTTATTTCTTCGTCAATGATATGCAGGTTAACTTTTGGTCTGTGCTCGCCATGAAGCACATTGGAATGGCCAAAATGTTTAAGACCCTGGAGGACACAGGGCTTCAGGGGTTTCTGGAGGCATCCAATAGGGCGTTGTGACTGTTGTTAGTTTCGTGGCTAATCGGAAAATGGTGCTTACCAAGGATGTGTTTACTGAGGCTTTTGGGCTACCCATTGAGGGGTTGACAATTTTTCTGGACATTCCAAAGGAGACTCTGGTTGAGATGCGACGTCGGTTTTCTGGATCTGATGAGCCATTCAAAGCACCAAGTAAAAAGAAGGGAATGAAGTTTGAGTACATGTTATTGCATGACATTGTGGCTAAGGCGCTATGTGCCAAGACTCGTTTGATGTGGTGACGAGCGAAAAGTTCGATCTAATGGTGGAAATCACTGGGTTAAAAGTGAATTGGGCTCAAGTATTATTTCAGGTGTTACTCGTTATGGTAAACAACCCCACTCGTCAATCTCAGGGCTTTGAAGTTCAAGTGAGCGTCTTCTTGGAACAGCTAGTCAAGGCTGATCTTGGAGAATCAATCAAGCTCCATCCTCAGAACTTGTTAACCACTAAATCGGTTCACACCTATATCAAGAAAAATCAGTACGTTAAACCGACTGGTGAGTCCAGTAAACAAACAGAAGACACTGCAAGTGAAACTGAGGGTGGCCAGTCTAAAATGACCAAACCCGTGGAAATGCAAGTAGTTACACAGGGAGATAAGAAGAAGAAGAGGGCATCCAGTGAAAAAAAGAAGGTAGAAACAACTGTTGTGGTGAAAAAGAAAAAGACAGAGCAGATGAAGAAGGTGGTTGAACAACCGTCAATGGAGGCTGGGAGCCAAGTTGCTCCTACGAAGTCAAAGTCTGAGACCAGCTCAGACGATGATTCGTGTTTGTTGAAGAGGGTAAAGGTACGTGGTGCAAAGCGCAAGCAGGTGGTCGAGTCATCTGACTCAGAAGACAATTTCTGTTCCACAGGTTCTCATCACAAGAAAGCACCGAACCAAGCAAACGAAGAAAGGACAGCACACAATCACGGAGAATCTCAACCTGATCCCATACTAACTAGGGACGACAAGGAGTCTACTGCTAGTGTCCAGGGAGAATCAACTTCTGGCCCTATTCCTGATACTTCTGTTGTAGCCAAAGAAGGATGAACGGTTGATAATCCATAGGTGAGTCTGGAGACCACTCCAGTGGGAGAAACATAGGCTGACAACACCATAAATACTGCTGAGATGAAGAGCATGCGGGCTGCGAAACTCAAGCAGAGGACGAGTGTCCGAATGATAATGTTTTTACTTTTGCTCCGAGAGAACGAGTGGAGTCTATTGTGCAACACTCAACAGTGGTTGTTAACCAAGAAGCTTCTGTGGACATGTGGAATTCATCTGCCCTACCACCAACTCAAAAACAAGGACTTACACCGGCAAGAGTGTGTATGCTCCAATAGAGATAAGGAAAATCAACTGGGTCACTCATTTTCTTCCAAAAATTGACCCATCTGATAAAGGTAAAGGAGTCCTGCCTGATCGTCCAAACCCAGTTGAGGAACACTACTTGCTAGTAATCCAGGATGTCAGGGACAAAGCTGAATGCCAGATTCAATGATTTGATAAATGGCACAAATTCCGGACAGATTACAGGCTAATCAAAGTTTCTTCTATGGTGCTGGTTCAAAATTTTGCAAATATCGAGAATAGATTGCTTCCTTGGGGTGAAACGGAGAAGGTCAGTGAGTTTCTCCAGAGAAGGGAGCTCATCTGGTACAAGATGCTGGAGATGTTCATGCGTACAGTGGTTGCTGAGCACTGGAAGAATTTTCACTGGGAAAAGCCGTCAGCAAAACCAATATCTCACGACAATGCGGGATGCTGGAGGCTGACCTGGCTAAAACCAGGAAAGTGTTAACTTGTTTCAAGTCAGAGCCGTTCTGCCAGTCACTTATGGTGAGAGATATGTAGATTGGGTTGCTTCTTTAGAAATCCCTCCTGGTATAACTTGGCATGAGTATAAAGTTCAGTATGCTCAGAGCATTAACCCCACACCAGACCAGCAAACAAATCAAAACCCGACAGTGGAATGACAACTTGAAGTAGTTGATCAGATTTTTGAGCAGGTCGAGGATACGGAGAAGGAGGATTCAGGTACTATAAGTGATAGACAGGTTCAGGAGAACCCGGCTCCTAAGAAAGAGGGCCAGCCTCAGTCAAGACCACTCTAGTTCAGAATCTTCTAGCTTTAATATCTCCATACACAGTGAAAAGAGTGACAGCATGCGCTACTGTGACGATCCTAATCCTAGTTTCAGTGAAAGTCACACTCTCTCTGGCAGTCTTTCCATTCATGGTGCCGATTTTGTACATAATCCGGGTCCCAATCCAGCTACAGAAGTAAATAATACGGAACATCCAGTTCCAAATGCATCTCAATTACAGATAGTTGTATATAGTGCAAATAGAGTAGCAAATAACAGCCCTGCTCAAGACAGAGAAGTATCTTCCCAAGATGATCCGCAGCAGGTCACTGTTACCAGTCCCCCAGCGAATCCCAATGCTGATATTAGGCTCAAAGCAGTGGAACAAGTCGTGGTCTCTCTGGATTTAAGAGTCCAATCCGTGGATTCAAGGGTACAATCCATGAATTTGCAGGCACAATTCATGGATAAAACAATTATATTTCTGGACTCAAAGGTTGAGGAATTGTTAAATATACAGACCATAATGAAGCATGACTTTGGTATCTACAAGCACGCCTTCTATGAAAATATGGACAAGCTCGCAACCAATTTTACTTCTTCCCAGACATCGTTAGAAACCTATCTTGTTCGTCAGTTAACAGAGCATCAGCTGCAGCTTGCCAGTGGTCTGGATTTTGTCAAGCTCCAGATGGCAGAGATGGTTAATCATTTTAAAAAAGTTGGTGATGCCAAAAAGGGGGAAGGACCGAGCAGAGGGCCGCCACGGCCAAGCATAGGGGAAGGACCATGCAATAAAAGGGGTGAAGGGTCAAGCAGTAGCAAAAAGAGAAAATGGTTTTGAGCAAAAACGGCTTAGTTTTTTTTTAGAACAAGTTGTTTGCGACCAAGTTGTTTGTGTAGATGCAATTTTTTAAAAAATATCTTTTTACGACCAAATGTTTTGTCATCATCAAAAAGGGGGAAATTGTTAGGATAAATTTCAGAAGTTTTGGTGATGAAAAATAGACGAGAAAATAAAATCCATAAAAGAGATCAATTGGACCAAATTGACAAGATCTGGACGACGTTTACCACCTTGGACGTAGAAACCAGATCGGAGCAGAGTCAAGCTGTTCAAGGGAAAATCTGCTCAGAGCTTTCAGGTATGCTGGTTAAGGATAAACCAGCAAAGGTAATCCAGTCAAGCTGGTTGAGGTCAAACCAGCTCAGGATATTAAGGTGTGATGGTTAAGGACACAATCGGCTGGGTACTAAAAGGCTTAACCAGATTAGGGTAGCTCACTTGAGAAAAACTCAAAGAGCAGAAATACAGTGGTCTAAAGCTATTAGTACAGATCGTAGATAACAGACCAGCTGGAGTCATGAGTAACCAGCTGGAAGATCAGTTAAGGAAACCAGCTCAAATGGCATGAAATTGAGGATATGAGCATATATATATTAATATTTGAATCAGTATAAAGAAGAGATAAGAGCAGTATGATTTCGATTAAGATAAGAACCCGATCAAGAAAAGCAGCTCGGTATTCATAAACCAGATCAGGGGACCAGCTAAGTTAGAGGAAACTTAGCAGATTGCATTCTTGGAATGCTTGAATCTATGTACAACTTGATTTGAAACATTTGACATCTCTGCAGTGATGTGTAGTCGTTGGAACTATTTTGAGCTAATATCAGATATGCAGAGATATGGTACAAACTGAAGACGGCCCAAAGTTGCTAAAAAGGGCAATGCATTTATTGAAGATGTACTTTCATCGTACAGACATTTAAGACGCCGCAGGAAATTCAATTTGGATACATTCAATGTGTCTACTGGCTACATTTATTACCGTTGTATCCAAAGGGTATATATAGAAGAGAAGAGCAGCAATGAAGGACGACGAATTAGATCATACAGTGAGATTTGAATACACAAGTTAAACAGAATCAGAAACAAGAACTGAGTTCTTCTTGAACCAGCTTGCTACAAGTGACATAAGCACAGAACGCTTTATTCAACTCTGTGTCACATACTCTTCTATTCACATACTCTGTAGTATTAATATATCTTTGTAAATCGTAAACAGAGTGTACAAGTGCTTGAATAACACAACCAGCTTAGTGCTGTGTATTTGTATTGCCAACCAAATCGTGGGTCTATGTTTCGTTGGCTGATTGCTAGGAGTTCTCGTGACTGCTGGTTGTGGGAGTGTGTTTGTACAAAAAGTTGTATAAATCAAACCTTCTAGTGGAAACCTTCCCACTAAGAAAGAAGGGGAGACGTAGGATAATTTGATCCGAACTTCCAGAAACAAATCTCTCGTCCCTACTCTTTTACATTCACGCACTTGATTAAATTGTTCACTGATTGAATCGTGTTATTTCCGAATAAAAATCATTTTATTACACGAGACAACGGTATTCACTGAGAACACCTTCCTAGCTGGTAACTCAGCTGGAAGCTAGCGCCAAGCTGTAAAACTCTTGAAAAGAATTTTCAAATCAAAATAGAAAAGGGAGTTCATTCCAAACCCCCCCTGAACTCCCAAGCGTGTTTTCGATTCTAACAAATTTGTTACAATGTAAACACTCGAATGCAACGTCATACACAGTCGTCTTCCTCGTGATCTTTATTTCAGTTCGACAATGTCCACGTGCATGCACATCTTTATATTTTTTTCTGGTCCGAACTTGCACTCTATGAACACACAGTTTGTTGGTCTCTCATACTCTCGGACCACTCTCTTGTTCATCAATTCAGTCTTGTATATATATAGCCTCTGTACTGATGTTACCATTGGACACAAGCTCTTAACTGCTGAAAATCTTCTGTAAAGTTTATGTTATTGTGTCATTGTCGTCCTTTCATCGTACAGTAGTATGTGAGGCTATTTATTATCTTGGTTCTATCTCTGAACTCATGTGTACGTGTCGGAGCAAATCAGTTTGAACCACTTCAATTCAATCTTCGAGTAATGCTTGTTCAAACTTCTTTGTCCGTCTGAGGTGGTATCTTGTGCTGGTCCGATATGGGTTTCGCTCGGATCCGTTCGTTTCAATTAGGATCTTCTCTTCTTATGTGAACTGATTTGTTGCGAAGCTCCAATCTAATCTGCACACAAAACTACACTGCTCTCGTTCATTGACTGCTCTGAACTGTTCTCCTCTTATCTGTTCTAATATGCTCTTCTCTATTCCATTCTGCTCAACTGAACTGATCTGTTCTACGCTTCTAATCTGGTCTGTTCTAATGTTCTGATCTGCTCTTCATATCGGAACTGTTCTGAGGTACTCTTGATCTCATTTGATCTGATCTTCTTATCTCTGAGCCGTTCTATTAGGTTCTAATGTTCTGATCTGCTCTTCATATCGGAACTATTCTGAGGTACTCTTGATCTCATTTGATCTGATCTTCTGATCTCTGAGCCGTTCTATTAGGTTCTGTTCTGCTCTCATCTGATTTGAACTATGTTGCTCTGTTCTGAACTGATGATCTGATATCAACTGCTTTCATCTGATCAGTTCTGCTTAACTCAACTGATTTCATCTGATCAGTTCTGCTTAACTCAACTGATTTGCTCTGTGCTTCAACTGATCTGAACTGTTCTGATCCGATTCAGCTCGGCATGCGCACTCACGTAAACTACTAAAAACAAAGC
The DNA here is from genome assembly GCA_001598015.1 of Dorcoceras hygrometricum. Taxonomy (NCBI): domain Eukaryota; kingdom Viridiplantae; phylum Streptophyta; class Magnoliopsida; order Lamiales; family Gesneriaceae; genus Dorcoceras; species Dorcoceras hygrometricum. Next base: position 193,800 of record KQ986752.1, read on the forward strand.
AATAAGTTTTGTGTTAATCAAAATTAAGATCCATCTGTTTCACATATCCAACAAAGTTTTTTACCATACTATAAGCATTTGCACTTCTTTCCTATTTGTGATTACATAGAAGAATTTTTGAAATTTATGATATTATATGATAAATATAAAAAGTAACAATTAGTTCGATTCTAAAAAAAATATTCTTTATTTTGTTTGTGTATGTTTTTTCACTCCGTTTACATGAACAAAATTGTTTAGGACTTGCTGTTGTTTTGTTATAGCTTTTTAACAGTTATTTAGACAGCATATATTTACCAAAATTTAGTTTTTACTATTTTTTTAGTAAATGCTAAAATATAACTTTTAGCGAAAATCAACTAATTTTTAAGTTGGATCAGTAAATTTTTCAACCTTTACATATAATATAACAATATAGAGTGACAAAATTTACTATGAACTTTCTAGATGATTTAATCTAAAATTAATTAAAATTTTTAATAAATTTAAGCTACAGCAACCAATTATTATTAGTTTCTACCCAAAAAAATTAAGTAAATATAATTGAAAAAGTATTATAATACTTTTAAGCTAAAAAAGTATGTCATTTGTTTAATTCAAGCAAATACCGAGGAAATGGTCCTTCCAATTAAATTTTAAAATGATCATTCACCACATCACCATTGTGAAGAGAGATTTTAGTGCCAAACTCTTATATAAAAAAATTCATCGGGATCTCTTCTGCCGGTGTACCATTCCCCTAAAAACCTAAAGAAAAATCTGACATTCTCAACAGATTATATGGCCGACTCAATAATATATAGAGAGTGTTCGATGATGTTGAAGAGAGGAACACTGGATCCCAAATGCCCACAACCAGAGATCCAACTCCACACTCAGAACCTGCATGAGAAGAAAGCTAACTTCAGATTAGTGCTTCAAAGATAAGTGCCAGACATAAATTTCTTTTTGAGCTAACATAGAGCATTCACTCGTAAAGTGCATTGAATTTATTGATAAAGAAAGTATGCTGAACGTATGGAAGCTGATGTTGCATATCATCCAAATCAAAAGCCGTCAACAAATAATTCTTGAATTTCAAAATCAACCGTTTACTAAGAACATGCTCCACCAATATATCATATCCGACTTGCCATAGTATATAGAAGAAGTGAAAAGGTACTGAAATCGAAAAACCTGACCTGTTTTCCTGATTTTCTGTGGATTGATTCCCTTATTTCCTCCACAGCATGTACAGAACATGCCCGCAGCTCTACTTCCTCCTCACTTGCAGAATGAATCTCCACGTTAGCCATTATAGCATCGGATAGTGCGGTGCTAAATTTTAAAACTCCAAGCTGCTGAAGTACTGCAGGGACAATATAGTCGGCAAACATTGTCACAGATTCGATGTCATTAAATTCACCATGTTGTTGACCCTTGAAAGATCCCCATAAATCTGCAGCAAATATCTGAGCCCTTTTATACAAAAAAACCTGGTGGCCTCTGTACACCGTGTGGTCACGAAATCCTGAAAAGTTGCCAAAACTTTATCATGTAATTCATTTTACTAATTACGTCACCCACGAATAAAAAGATCATTGATTGTAAGCTACAAGTTGTATATGCGTGCTCAGTCAAGCTAACATTCCATAAATTACCTGGAAAATGTTGGCTGATGAGAGCCACAAGCTTGGCGGCTGATTTCTGACAAGATTCCACAAGTTTGGATGCTTTCCCCTCAAAAGATCTCTCAAGCTCAAGTCCCACCTAAGCAACGGCTTGATAAATAAGCAACTACCAAAATAGATTTTACATGGTATAACCCTTGAGGTTTGAGCAACTTTAAGAATGACGGGGTATTGAACTAAAATATATAAAGTTGCATGGCCAAGAAATTGCACCTCATGCAGTAAGCGCACTCGTTCATCCTCCAACGGTAAAGGCCTTGGCCATTTCAACATTTTACGCAGTTCAGGACCTAAGGAATATAAGTTTCTGTATAATTATATAAAGAAAAAACGTTGAAACAGTGAAAAGATAGATATGTAAGGGGAATTTTCCTAGAAAGTGTAGCAAAATAGTGGTCACTTAGAGATAAAATATAAATGAAACAATCACAAGAAAAGACTTATAACAACGTATTAAGCCTTGAAACTTTGTAATTGTAGGTAATCAGATTGTCTGATGTGCTCTACACAAAGGGAACGCCTTGAAACTTTGTAGGTAATCAGATTGTCTACATGTGCTCTACAAAAACGGAAGTCTTGACACAGCAAGAAGACAATCTAGTAAAAGGCGAGAATGAAAGAAATAGGCAGATTCAAACCAGTATACTTTTGCAGCCGGTCTGCATCAAATGCAGACTTGTTATTCTGAAGTGTTTCCTTCAATCCAGCAGCCAAATGATCATAGGTTAATTCCTCATCTGCCAATGGAAATATTGAAGAAAGAAACAAAAAAAGAATCAGCGATGACAATTAAAATATATTTGTTTGCACAAAATTTATTAGATACAGGCGTGCAGGGTGCAAATGTACCCACTTTAGTGAAAAATTGTAAAAATCTAATACCTACAAATAAATGGACAACGAATTCCAACTTTGATTCTTAGTTCTAACTTCCAAAGAAAATACTACGTTGAAACAAAAGAATTGTCACCGAAAAACTGAAACAAACTCCCAACAAGTTTATATATTTACAATAACAAGTACGAATCTAGAAAACATAAAACTATAACAAAGTTGATGAAAAGCCTTGGAAACTAGATTAGAAAGATAAAACTACTTGAATAAGAAAACTCAAATTTTGCCCAGTGCAAGTGTAGCTGCCCATTTTGCTTTACACTATCAGTCTTGGATACAATCAAGTTAAATCACTTCTCGTGTTCACAAATTTGTTGTCAGCCATTTGCTTTAGACTATCAAAGTACTTGTTTCTTCATTTTCTTCTTATTAGTTGATGAACCATACACAGCAGAATGGGTTGTGTAAGCAGACCAGTAAATTCATCAATGGACAAGTATACACATGAAAACAACAAAACACAAAGCTGCTGAAGTGCGTCTATAATGACAAGTCAAGGTCAACAATACCTGGCCAGAAACAGAAATTCAGGGCATCCAACACAAAAAGATATTGAACAGTTAGCGGACCATTATCAAAATAATGAATCCCCTCAAAATCCCATTCCACCTTGGGTATGGAATCCTTCATTGTTTCCGCCACTTTCTCAATGCCTGCAAAATCCATTATTATCAACATATCATCCAACATCCATGCAAACACAGCACGCTTTTCGACTAGCCCACAAATACATATACGTATATCATCTAAAATGGAGAAAGATAACTCTTTTACACGATTAAGCAGGAGCCCATTTGACATAATCTATAACTCTTCATTTAACAACACTCGAGAACAAAAACAAAGCAAAGGAGCGGGAATGCCAGCTCACCAGCGGGGTCGATGGTGACATGGGAAGACTGCGAAGCTACCCACGCAGAGGTGGCCCTGACGCCGTCCATTTTCGAATCCTCGAGGTATTAGATTGGAGTGAAAATTCGACCCTAGAATTTGATTGTCGTACATTATCATAAATGGAAAAATCATGAAATTTTAGCGACAAATCTTTATTTTGGTTAGATGTTTCCCGCTTTTGTATGCATCTGCGTGGTGGCTTTTCCAAGATGTTGACCAGCTGCTCCACCGACGTATACTAGATTACTTTTTAAAAGAAACAAAATTCAAACATATTTATACCTTTTTTGGTATTTTGAAATAAAAATTACTTAGATTTTGGGGTTAGTATCCTTTTCATTTTTTTTTTCTTTTTCTTTCCATTCTTTCTTTTTTAGAATGATTTGTATCTTTTTGTAAAATACAAACTTGAGAGCTAGGTTTGATCATGATTCTACCTCTTTTTACCATTTCCATTCCTGATTTGGTATGACTTATTGAGTTGAGATATTAAATTTAAATAGATTTTAATCGAAATTTAATCTTAAAAATTTGAACAGTCCACAAAAATTAAAGAACAGTTGACGTTAAAATCAAATTAATAAAACTGTTTACGATTATAACACTTTGTGTTAATAAAGAATATATATATATATATCCTTTATTATTAATCAACTCACTTTACTTTGTGTTCGACCGAACTTCTAAACTATGTCAAACAATTTAAATTCTAAATTATGTTGATATTGTAAAAAGTAGCATAGAAAATGTTAAATCATATTAACCGTTTCTAAATTGTTTTAACAAAAGTTGGATTACCCAACCAAAAAATTTTAAAATATAACTTGATTATTCCTTAACTACTAAGGTTCTCTTTAGACAAGAAGTTGCAAAACGTGTTATAAAAATTTTGAAAGACGGTTTAAAAGTTGTTTAAAGAATAAATATACTTGAAAAATTTTATAAAATCATTTGTTCGACGAACTATTTTAGAAAACAAATTTTCAGTTACAAATATTATGAATATGTTTGTATACTATTTTATTAAATATTTTTAATTGCTTTAAAACAATACAATAATTTTTTCTTTCTTATCATTTTTTATATACACGATGAAGTGACTTTTTAATTTTCTTTCCTTTTTTTTTTTTATTTTCCAAGAAATTATGTACTATTCAACAAAGTGGAAAGCAGATAATGAGGTGTGAATATTAAATACACAGAATTGTTCTTTGATTTTCTATTTAAGTCCTAAAGAAATTCCAATATCCAAAAGAGAAACAAGTTCGTCGATAAACATTGACACACTATACATATTCTCTTAACTCGAAACCATATTTAATAGAATATTGAATCTAAATACTGATGTATTCTAGTTAAACCAAGCCACTTTCGCACTCCTATGAAGTTCCTACGCTGAGATTCTTCCCGATTCTGTCGACTGCCCTTGTCGAGGTCTTACTTGTGCCCTGATGGTGTTCGACTGCCCTTGTCGAGGTCTGCGTGCATAGACATTGCAGCTTTTTAAAGAATGCTCGTCTCACTGAAATAAAAGTCGTCTATTGTTCCGTAAGTATCACTCTCTCAAAAATAGGATGCATTTTGATAGCTTAGGAATGGGCATCCTTCCAGACATATAATGTATCTTGATAGCTTAGGAATCGGCATCTGTCAAAAGCAGAATATAAACCTAAGTTTGTCACAGCCACTTACTGGATCATGGTCACAGGACAAGCAGTGCTTTTTGGCCATAGACAAGAATAAATTTTTTAAAAGATGTGAAACAATTTTGCATGCAATTCGATTCAATCAATGACTAATAGCTACAATTGCTCCACGAGTCTTTCATTTACTACAATTTAATTAATGCCAAAGTATAAAAATCATGGTGATGAAGTTGTGCAAGTTCAGCTAAGCCAGAAGACAGAAACAGATTATACTAACCTTCCAGACAATCTCATCCGAGCACAATAATATTTTTCCGTATTTGTAGCACAAGATTGATAATAATACTGTTTACTTTTCTCATCGAATTCGTCGCAATATTTTTCAAATATTTGTCAAAAATCACCTAAGGGAAAGCAAATGAAACTACATGTAAATAAAAAAAAACAAATGCCCCGTAAAATAGCTCAACACGGAAAAAAATAACAAATCTTTGTCGTAACAATTGACCAATCAAAACCAAAAAGTTCACAGACAACCTTATCATCAATCGAACACAGTCAGATCTTTTTGTTACAGAAAATACAAAGCGAAATGAAGATGTGATATGTGCAGATATCTTACAGTAAAAAGTTCACTGTCTAATGGCACAGGCTGCGGCTGCGATTCGGCGGTGGGTTAAAAAGACCGAGAGAAAAATGAGGATTTCAGAAGGAGAACTGAGAGAAACAGCTCCAAAAAGGAAAATCACCCATGTACACAACATGGTCGATCTATTACCTATTTAACCCATTTTATACCTATAGTGTTTTTAAACACGAAAAACATCGTCAATTGTCCATCAAAAACCATAGATGGAGAGCAATTTTTAAAAGATATTGATGTTACTTCACTTCCGTCCTCAGTCCCCGATCAAATAGTTAGTCCTCGCCAGCCATGGAGAACCAATTGTGATTCTGTGGTTTTTCTAGATTTAATGTGTTTCTTTTGATGTTTGTTTTTTTAGCCTCCCATAGTTTGCAACGAACGCGGGCATTTATAGGCGGTAAGGTCTCGATTGCGTGTACGCCATCTGGCCACTCATGATTAGGCATGGGTTTGTCAGTCTTAGTTTGCACAAGTTACCTGGCCAATCAGAACTGAGTAAGAATCTGACAACACGTCACCCGATTAATCATTAGCAAGTATGGGTTAAGCAGCTTTTCTTAGTTAGGGTCCTCGGGCAGGTGTTCTCGGGTGACGTATAATTGATCCTTAGATAAAGATAACTCTCCTAGGGAGCCGAGTAGGTTTTTATACCCTAATATCGTATATATATATATATATATATATCCCTTATTCCTTTGACTCGTAAAAATAGTTTTCTGTTAACAATTGCAATCATTTTATAGCTAAGTCGTATGATTTCTCACTTCCTTTTAACTGTGTCGTTACTCTGCCAGATTTTTCTATCGCTTCCCGAGCTATCTGCCCTCTTTCTGTTGGGGATCCGGATCCGCCCCCCGACTAGGCAGCGGAAGAACAAGAAACAGGTGCCGGGAGGCGATCAATACGAAAAACAGACAATTCAATAATCGTCATACATAGGGCGTTTAGAATCGCTACCTTGCTGGCACTTGTGCCTGGCTCCAACCGTGATTACAATAATCCGGCTCTTCTCGGTAGATTGCGGTAGTTTACGCCAATTCAGTCCACGACCAGATCCGAGACTCCTTCGTCAGGCTGCACTAGAAGCGCTGACGAGATCAGCACGAACGGATTCTCCTCGTCGAATTGACCGGAAACAGTTTTTCCGGCGAAGACGGCGGCGGCGGCGGCGAGGAAGAGGAGAGGAGGGGGCGGCTAGCAAGTAGGTTTAGGGTTTTGTGTGTTATGAGTTGTGTATTATGAAGTCTATTAATCACAATTAAATAGAGTGTTGGACTTGGACCGGCCCAACGGGCCCGGGTCCAACAATGAACATTCAGTTCATTTCAACACCGAGACTTCATCGTAACTCCGATCACCGATCAGGTCGGACCGATCGACTCAGTTTCCAAAACTGAATAATATGATCTGAAAAACCATTTTTCAGAACCCCAGTGCAAAAAGACCGTTTTGCCCCTCAACAGCGGGAAACCCCGGTTTGACCCCTGTTGACTTTTAGGAAGTCGCACTTCCGGAAATCCTCTTCTCGTGCTCAACACATTGAGCTGAGTATCCGTGCGGGAATCTCGAATCCAGTACTTGTGTGACCCTCAATGGTTCAGGGATACAGCTAGCCGTGGGCCCACAACCATTGTGGCTCCGGAATCACAATTCCGGACCTGCCCAACGGATCATGGTAAAGCGTCTAGCAACATCGCCCCATGATCCCCTAGGTATCACTGATAGTGCCTGCAAGAACCAGTCGGTTGTGGTTAGCGTACAGTACGGTCCTTTCAATCCATATATCCCGATCAGATCAACGACCATTGGTAAATCGAGAGTCGCTAGAGATCCGATAGCTATGCATACATCTTGGAGATCAAATAGTGACATCACGAGTGTAACTAGGTAAACACATTTACCTAAAACACTTCTAGTACTCTGGCCAGAGATTTATATACTATTATCCCCTCAGATAGCATAGGATATCCACGCATGTCTGCGAGCGATGAATTCTCGACAACGATGCATCAACTCATACATGCATCGGGGCCTCACCCAATCCCGACGCCTGGTGACCCCAAGTGAGTCGGCAAACGGGTCAAAGTGAGACGCCTATCATGTAGAGTCTCAATGACGTTTCGAGTCGTGAGGACTAATCAGTACAACCAAGACCTCGGACTTATCCACTCGATAAATGGTAACCACTTGGAAAGTCCGAAGGAGGGTAGTTCGATAGATCACCAGGTCACTATCTATCTGCATGCTCAGAACATCACAATGTTCAAATGAAACTACATGTAAATAAAAAAAAACAAATGCCCCGTAAAATAGCTCAACACGGAAAAAAATAACAAATCTTTGTCGTAACAATTGACCAATCAAAACCAAAAAGTTCACAGACAACCTTATCATCAATCGAACACAGTCAGATCTTTTTGTTACAGAAAATACAAAGCGAAATGAAGATGTGATATGTGCAGATATCTTACAGTAAAAAGTTCACTGTCTAATGGCACAGGCTGCGGCTGCGATTCGGCGGTGGGTTAAAAAGACCGAGAGAAAAATGAGGATTTCAGAAGGAGAACTGAGAGAAACAGCTCCAAAAAGGAAAATCACCCATGTACACAACATGGTCGATCTATTACCTATTTAACCCATTTTATACCTATAGTGTTTTTAAACACGAAAAACATCGTCAATTGTCCATCAAAAACCATAGATGGAGAGCAATTTTTAAAAGATATTGATGTTACTTCACTTCCGTCCTCAGTCCCCGATCAAATAGTTAGTCCTCGCCAGCCATGGAGAACCAATTGTGATTCTGTGGTTTTTCTAGATTTAATGTGTTTCTTTTGATGTTTGTTTTTTTAGCCTCCCATAGTTTGCAACGAACGCGGGCATTTATAGGCGGTAAGGTCTCGATTGCGTGTACGCCATCTGGCCACTCATGATTAGGCATGGGTTTGTCAGTCTTAGTTTGCACAAGTTACCTGGCCAATCAGAACTGAGTAAGAATCTGACAACATGTTACCTGATTAATCATTAGAAGGTATGGGCAGAGCAGCTTTTCTTTCTAGTGTCCTCGGGCGGATGTTCCCGGGTGACATATATTGATCTTTGGAAAGATAAGGGTAAGTCTCCTCAGGAGTCGAGTAGGTTTTCATACCCTGATATCAATAGTATCTCCCCTTTTTAGTCGAAACGAAGTAATGAAGTTGAAGACGGTTGCGTTTCTCCTCGGAACCCGAAGGTAGTTTCTGTGTTTCTGAACAAAACCATTATCCGTGTGATTTAATTTTAATACTCGTGATGGGACTTAATTTCAATGTCCAAGATCGCAGCGCGCCAAAATTTTCCCGCCTCTTGCTATTCTCGAGATATTCTGGATCGTTGATCACTCCTAGATCCGACGGTGGAAATCCATCAGTTTTCCTATAAATAGCCCCACCATTTCCTTCATTTCTCACTTCCTTTTAACTGTGTCGTTACTCTGCCAGATTTTTCTATCGCTTCCCGAGCTATCTGCCCTCTTTCTGTTGGGGATCCGGATCCGCCCCCCGACTAGGCAGCGGAAGAACAAGAAACAGGTGCCGGGAGGCGATCAATACGAAAAACAGACAATTCAATAATCGTCATACATAGGGCGTTTAGAATCGCTACCTTGCTGGCACTTGTGCCTGGCTCCAACCGTGATTACAATAATCCGGCTCTTCTCGGTAGATTGCGGTAGTTTACGCCAATTCAGTCCACGACCAGATCCGAGACTCCTTCGTCAGGCTGCACTAGAAGCGCTGACGAGATCAGCACGAACGGATTCTCCTCGTCGAATTG
>KQ986752.1:203850-214411 GCA_001598015.1 Dorcoceras hygrometricum
ATTTTTGAGACCAAATTATTCAAAATAAAATCCCTCGTTTTAAATATGAATTAAAACTGATATCAATATTAAAAGTTTATTCGATAAACTAAGGAAATTTAAATTTGTTTAAATCCTCCTACCTTCCATCAACAATGAGTGTACGTCGATGCTACCCGTATACATGGCCCGGCTCATATTATTGAGGGGGTTATGTATGCCAAAAGGTTGTACACGTCATTGACACTTGCTGTGAGTTGGTTGGAACTCCCTTTAACGTTGGCTCATATTATTGGGGACCGTCCTTCACGACTCGACATTGATGGGTCATCTTGACACGTGATAGTAATCGGCGTCATATTATTGGGCCCTTACTGGACGTGAGGTGAATACATGGAGGTTGCATCAGCTGCAATTGGGCTCTAACTTTTGAGGGTCATGGTTGGCTGATATTATTCGGGACCATGATCACTTGATTGGACTCTGTGTACCCACTAAGGAAACTTGCTTTCTCGATTTCATTAGAGGGTGGTGAAATCGTTAAAATAGTGGGATGATAATTCATAAAACTAAATGACCTTGTTTTATGTTGTGAGGATTGTGAAATTTGGTTTGTGATTAATTGAGTTGAATTTGGGATTAATCACATGTTTTTGAGGGAATTACGAATGGAATATGGTTCCTGCTGATTCTTCAGTAGCAGCTCTAGTATAGGAAGTGAGAAATATCGAAATTTGGTGAAGTCAACGCTGGTCAACGGTACTGTAGCTACCTGCTGGTGTTTGCATCGGTAGGGTGAAGTAGGCGTGACGCGTTGCATCTGCTGGTTTTAGTTCGTTTCGAAGGGTTGCTGCTGGCCGATATTGCTTTTGGCGCGAGAATGATTGAGGAGGCGACACGTGTTGGTCAACGTTTTTGAGTGTTGACTAGGGGATTCAGTAGTTGTGTTCGATAGGAGTGACCAGCTGCTGATAGTAACGCTTGCGTGTGCCTTGCTTCCTAGTGAGAAACCAGCAGCAGGAGTTTCCCACATGCTGGTGTTTGCATGCGTCGTCGTTTTGTGAAGCGTCTATTTCGCACGTAGTAACCAGCTGCGAGAGTTTTCCTTGTGTACCTGCTGGTTTTGTAAGTGCATCGACTGGATTGGTTTGTGTAGGTGCGGCGACGTCATTTGATTAAGTTAAAACACTGCGTTTTGGATGTTGCAGCTGGAACCAGTCGTTGGTCGTTTTGAAGAGATCTGTTGTCTGCTGATTTAACGTTGCGGTGTCGTTTTGTTTAGTTGGAGCGGTGTCGTTTCGAGATTGTAGTTTCGCATGCAGCATTTGATTGCTTCTGCTGTTTTTTTTTAACGAAAGAAGAGATGATACCTGCTGGTCTTGTCGACTGAATTGCTGATCAGCAGACGTTGGATTTGGGGGACTATATATGGAAGTGTCGTTCGACACTTAGGATTATTTTGAACCAGTCATTCCTTATCTCCTATCTTTTCCAAACCCTCGATTAGCTACTATTCACCGTCACTTTCAATCGCCATTTCCCGTCGATTCCAGCCTCTGTTTTTGACGATTTGAGTGGCGCTGGACTCCCCTAGCTTAACTCTTTCGTTTGCTACCCATTTCGAACCCTGTATTAGCGCTGGTGTGGAAACGCGAAGCTGCTGGAGTTCGAAGCTTTTTAAGAAAAGTCTGTACGTGCGTTCTTCTGCTGGCGTGAGCTTTTGGGTGAGCATTTCTTGTAGATTTGAGCTCTGTTCTTGTAGTTAATGCCTGCATAGAATGTAGGAATTGAATTAGACTTCTGGCCATAGGATTAACGTGTTTATGATGGGATTAAGCTAAGATATTAGCTGCGTTGAAACAGATTTTAGCTTCCAGGATTTTCTGCCGAGGATTTCGAACCAGGAGGAATCTGTTTTCGTGGGCTGTGTTCTCTGCCGTGTCCTGTTCGAACTTGTGAGGTAGAAATTGAGGAAGAGAGGTACGAATCGAGCAGCCCTTAGCAGTTTGTGCATGAACGTGCGTATATTTCAGGCTATGGATTTGTGAGATGACTGTCTTGTGATTTGCGTGAATCTGGAAATTGAATTTAATTGAATTGATTGAATTATGTTCCTGTTTCACGTATTATGAGCTGTATGCATTGAGCATTGATATTGATTGGCATACATGCATACATATTGGGCTTTGACAGATTTGATTGACGACCCGAGCCACGTAGGAGCTGGCCAACAGATGTGTTGTGCACCAGTCCAACGCTATCATCCGAGCTGTGATGGGCTGACGGGCCCGATGATCACGGACCGATGATTTCCCGGTTGATTGGTCGTGGTATAGAGGCGACCTGATATATTTTGCCGGTTGATACACTGGCCTAGCTGACTGATTTCCTTGGCAGCCCTCATGCATTCATAGCATTGATTTGTAGCATGTTGCATGTTTATCTGCTTTTCATAGCATTGATTTGTAGCATGTTGCATGTTTATCTGCTTTGATAGCTCTTCGTACTGAGGCTTGACCTCGTGCTTGTTTCCTACTTTTGTTTTTGTTTGGGTCTGTGTTACCCATTTGCAGGAACTTCAGGTAACCAAGCTGGACAGAGTGGAAGTTCAGCTGGTCGATCCCCACGTCCCTGAGTCCCAGTCTATATATGATATGTATTGAACCGGGGGATGCCCCGTGTTATCATGTATTGGGGATCTGTATTTGATTGATATTATGTTGTTACCTGTTGTGTTTGAGTTTGAGTCAACTCATATTTTAATTATCGATATTTGAATGTATGATTTGAAGTTCATGCCCATTGTTTTTCGAAAAATATTTTTAAGCCCTGATTTTATGCTTCCGTGTTTATGCGCTTATTATGTGTTAATTGTTAGTAATTAGCACGGGGCCTGACAATTTCCATCGCTGAGACCAACGAGATCTTCGATCTAGAATCCTGGTCGTAGAAGTCCCACTTCTCGCCAAATAAAGGCCTAAAGCGCACAATCCCATGGAAGCAGTCCACGGAAGCCCTATAGTTGGACAGCACATCCATCCCAACTATGCAATCGAAATCCAAAAGCATCAAACGGATCAAGTTCGCTAACAGGACATGCTCACCAAACCGCTCAGGTAGTGATGACGACGCTCAGGTTGAGGACGTCACTAGGCAGATAGGTGGAATGGAGTTGGTCTTAGCCCGATTTCAGCGGATGAACCCACCGACGTTTGCCGGTACTGAGGGTGGTTCTAGGGCCGAGGCGTGGCTTATTCAGATGGAGGATTTATTTGATACCTTGGAGTACGCTCCGGAAAAGAGACTGAAGTTGGCAGTGCTGCAGCTGCGGGATGATGCGCAGCGCTGGTGGAAAGGCACTTCTAGGATGCTTCGAGATAGTGGGACGATACTCACCTAGGATGGTTTCTGTGAGGCTTTTAGACAGGAATACACTCCAGAGTCCTATTACGCCAGCCGAGAGCGTGAGTTTGATAACCTGAAGCAGGGTGACATGCGTGTGGCCGAGTATGCGAGGCGGTTTTCTGCGCTTCTAGTGTACATGCCAGCTGTGGCGAACCAAGAGCGAACGAAGAGGAACAAGTTCTTGAAGGGCTTGAGACCTGATCTTTACCGGATGGTGTTGTCTGGGTCTCCGACGACTTTCATGGAAGCTGTGAACAATGCGGTTGATATTGAGGAGAGTTTGATGGATCCCGAGGCTCCAGTGCATCAGACGACTGCGCGTGCTTCTCAGCCAGCTCAGGCGGTGTCGCAGTCGTATCAATCTCCTCAGGGGTCACAGTAGTCGAGTCGCCAGCAGTTCCGACCTAGAGGGAACCAATTCAAGAAGAAGGGTCATTCGAGTTCCTCTGGTTCCGTGAGCTCGGGTTCTGGAAGTGGTTCAGGTGGTGGTTCTGGCGGCGGATTTTGTAGTCAGTGCGGAGGGAGACACGAGACTTCGCAGTGTCGTGGAGTTAGAGGACTTTGCCATATTTATGGTCAGCCGGGACATTTTGCTAGAGTGTGTCCTTCGATTGGAGGGCGATCTGCTGGTCAGTCGCAGCAGGGTTCTGCTAGTGGTTCTTCTCAGCGACAGCAGCCTTTTGCGCAGTCCCAGCGATCTAGTTTTCAGCCTCGTGAGCCGTCTCATTTTGGAGGACCTTCCCGACCCCCGTTTTAGATTCCCCAGCAGGCGCAGGCGAACGCCTTGATGATGGATCAGGCTGAGGAGACGCCGGGAATGGTGATTAGAGGTACATGCTCTATTTATGATTATCCTGCGAGAGTCTTGTTTGACACTGGTGCATCACACTCTTTTATATCTGAGATGTTTGTGTTTGAGCGTGGGTTGAGTTCTTCCCCATTGTGTGATGTTGTTTCTGTGTCTACTCCTGCTGGTGTGAACCTGTGGTCTCGAGAGGTAGTAGTTGATTGCCTGATTAGGTTTGATGAGCATGTTTTGGTGACCAATTTGATTGTGTGAGACCTGGATTTGTAATTTAGAATTTCCGTTGGAATGAATCGATTAATAGAGGTTCTGTTAGTTTAAGATCTCTATTTGAATATTTGAGTTGCATTTTCGGGTTCCTTTTCGTGTGTTGAACAATTTTGGAGATTCTGTTTTCTTTCGCGTATTAGAGGTACCTGCTGGTCGACGTGTCAGTCGGTTTTGGTGAATTAGCAGCTGGTCGGTGATGAATCCAGCAGAAGAGCGTTTTAGCGCGAGATTCCTGAAACGCTGTCGTTGCGTGTGTTGTGATCAGCAGGTGCGTTAGTATAATCGCGTTGAGGGCAAAACGACTGCGTTTAGATTAATTGGTGCGACGTCGTCTTGATGATTTCGTTTGGTACCAGCTGGTAGATCGCGTGGGTGTGTTCCTGCTGGTTGATCAGCAGATGTCGAGGTCAACGCGAGTCAACTTTCCTGTAGCGCGAGGAGGATACGTCGTCGTTTAGTTAGTACTAAGAGTTTCAGCAGAAGGAAGCGCTTTACGTGGTTTGGTGTGTTGCTGCTGGATGACCAGCAGTTGGTATTTGGAATCGCGTATCCTAAGCGACGTCGTTTGGATTAGTTGTTGCGACGCCGTTTCATTTAATTGGAACGCTGCGTTTTGGAATTTCACGTGCGACCAGCAGCAAGAATCTTTGCTTTTCGTTGATAAATCAGCAGATGATTTGAGAGACCAGCAGATGGTAGCTCTGCTGACTTGCGCCATGCGACGTCGTTTGGGTTAGTCGCTGCGACGTCGTTTTGGGTTGTGTTTAGAAGGCGTTCGCTATCGTTGCTGCTGGAGGCAGCAGGTTCGTTCGAGAAGAAATGTGTCTGCTGAATTGTTATTCCTGCAGATTTGAGATTTCGTTGTATCTGCTGAATTTTGTCGGTGGGTTGTTTTGAAGATTTCAGCAGAGGCGGAATTTATATTTAAAGACTTGGTCTTCGTTGTGGATTACCAGTTTCCATACTTAGAATATTTTTCCAACTTTTCGTTCTCTGTTTTCTCAACCCTCGTTACTGTTCACCGTTAGAACTTCATTCCTCGTGTTGAGATCTTGTTTCTAGCTTTGTTTTAAGCTTCTTGCGGAGTTGTGGTAGTAGGAAACGGTGTTGGTTGAGCGTAGCTCCCAGCCGTGATTTTCTATTAGATCCCTGAGTTATACGCTTATTGTTTAGCAGGCTTTTACCAGAGTCTTTGGGATTTCTAGCAGTGTTATTGTGCTCAGTTTAAGGTACGGATTTGAGCTTATATTACGGCGAGGCTACGGCTTGGAGGAGTTGTGAGATGGACTTGCTGGTTTATGTGTTATGTACTTGCTGATGTTGTTACTGCTTTCGCATATGTTAATATGCTTGTAATTTCCAGTATGTGCATACATGTAATTGCATCTCATTCCAGCTTTATTGCCATAGTTTCGTTGTTCTTGTTTTGTTTCTTACCAGGTTGCAAGGGCGAGCGGTAATACCGCACTCTTATCTCCCTGCTGGGATCGTAGCCACCATGCGCCGAGTGGTTAACTACCACAGTGCATGGGCGAGGCAACAGCAGGTCGAGTTGTTTGATGCATCTGGTAATTGGGTGTAGTTTCATGGCGAGTGGCTCACTACCACACTGTGAACTCACCCCGTGGCCACTGTACATTGTCGATGTTTCTTGGAGCTATGTTTGAGTTCCTTAGCTCCCTAGTGGGTAGAGCTTTCCTTTGTTCCTTGGTGTCTCATGCATAGCATCTACAATTTATTCCTTGCTGTATATTGCTGTTTTATAGTTGCTCTCCGTACTGGGGTTTGACCCCATGTCCCTCCGGGGCTTGGTTTGTTTCTTTGTTGTATTGTTTTCAGGAAACCCAGGTTCTACAGCTGGTCGTGGTTTCAACCCAGCTGGTGGTGCCCCAGGAGGTGGCTAGTGTGTCCCAGTAGCGTATAGCATATATATATATATATATGTATCAGTTAGCCAGGGGGATGCCCTGTGCTTTGTTGTTGTACCCTTAGGGGAGTTGGATACATGTTGTATTTATGTACGCTTTGTTGTGGTTTGTTTTGAACTGGTTAACTTATTTTAAGTATTGTTGTATTTTAAATTATACGTTTAAAACCGTTGGGCCTAAAAGCGAAAATTTTACCCACTTTTTAATAGCTTCCGCATGTGTTTACCTGTTGAGAGCACGAGGCCTGACAGATTGTTTTGGGGATTAGAGATTTCGACTGTATTTTGGGAATGGACGTATTATCTAGCTATAAGGCTACCGTTGATTGCTTCCATGGTGTGGTGAGATTTCGCCCTGATACGGGTGAGAGGTGGGATTTCTACGGCACGGATTCAAGGTCGAAGATTCCCCTAGTGTCCGCTATGGAGATGTTTAGCCTGCTATCGCTAGGTAATGCAGGATTCATGATCTACGCACTTGATAGTTCCCAGGAGCAGCGATTAGAGTTGCGCGATATCCCCGTCGTTCGAGAGTTTCCCGACGTGTTTCCAGATGAGATTCCTGGATTCCCCCCTCGACGTGAGATCGACTTCAGTATTGATTTGGTGCCCGGTACCGCCCCGATTTCTAGAGCTCCTTACCGGTTGGCGCCTGCAGAGTTGAAAGAGCTGAAGGAACAGTTGAGTGATCTCTTGGAGAAAGGCTTCATCAGACCGAGCATGTCACCTTGGGGAGCTCCGATACTATTTGTGAAAAAGAAAGATGGCACTATGAGGATGTGTGTGGACTTCAGACAGTTGAATAAAGCAACGGTGAAAAACAAGTATCCTTTGCCGAGGATTGATGACTTGTTCGATCAGTTGCAGGGATCGGTTGTTTACTCGAAGATTAACTTGCGCTCTGGTTATCACCAGTTGCGTATTAGAGAAGCTGATGTGGCAAAGACAGCCTTCCGGACTCGATATGGGCATTTTGAGTTTCTTGTCATGCCGTTTGGATTGACGAATGCCCCCGCTGTCTTTATGGATTTGATGAATCGCGTTTTCAGCGAGTATATCGATCGGTTCGTAATCGTCTTTATAGATGACATCTTGGTGTACTCGAGGAGCAAGAGAGAGCATAATGAGCATTTGAGACTAGTATTGCAGAGATTGAGAGACTCGCAGCTCTATGCCAAATTCAGTAAGTGCGAGTTTTGGCTCGACAGGATTATCTTTTTGGGTCACGTGATTTCAGCACAAGGGATTTCGGTAGATCCGAGCAAGGTCGAAGCAGTGCTTAACTGGGAGAGACCTCGAAACGTTTCAGAGATCCGTAGTTTCTTGGGGTTGGCCAGCTACTATAGGCGTTTCATTGAGAAGTTTTCTTCGATAGCCAGGCCTATGACGCAGTTGACTCAGAAAGATAAGAGATTTGTATGGACTGATGAGTGCGAGTACAGTTTTCAGACGCTGAAGGAGAAGTTGACTACTGCTCCTGTCCATGCCCTACCGTCTGGATCTGGAGGTTTCGTGGTGTGCTCCGATGCTTCTCTGAATGGTTTAGGGTGTGTTCTGATGCAGAACGGGTACGTGATTGCGTATGCGTCTCGACAGCTGAAGCCTCACGAGACGAGGTACCCGGTTCATGATTTGGAGTTGGCTGCGATAGTGTTTGCCTTGAAGATTTGGCGGCATTATCTCTATGGTGAAGAATTTGTGGTGTACACCGACCACAAGAGCCTGAAATATATCTTCACGCTGTCAGACTTGAACATGAGGCAGCGAAGCTGGATGGAATTGCTTAAGGACTTCGATTGTGAGATTCAATATCAGCCTGGGCGCGTGAACTTAGTAGCTGACGCTTTGAGCAGAAAGACCCAGCCTGATATGTTAGCGTCCTTGAGTATTTCGAAAGTTCATGAGGAGTTGAGTACTTCTGGTTGGCGATTCCAGCCGGGTGATCAGTATTTCTTTGTTTCTTCTCTTCAGGTGGAATCGCAGATTGTGATGAACATCAGGGAGGCGCAGAGGACCGACCCCTATATCCATGAGTTGAGGATTAAGGCGCAGTCAGGTCAGTCTGATGATTTTTCTGTTGCTTCTGATGGATGTTTGAGGTTCAGAGGGAGATTAGTAGTTCCGAATCTGATTGATTTGAAGGATACCCTCATGAATGAAGCACATTGTAGTCGGTACAGTGTGCATCCAGGCGAGCGAAAGATGTACCATGCCTTGAAGTCTCACTACTGGTGGGCAGGTATGAAGAGCGATATTTCTGCTTTTGTTGCTAGATGTCTGAATTGCCAGCAGGTCAAGGCTGAGAGAATGAGACCTGGTGGATTGCTCCAAAGTTTAGAGGTGCCCCAATGGAATTGGGAGCACATCGCCATGGATTTCGTTACTCATCTACCTCGATCAAGTAGGGGATGCGATGCGATCTGGGTTGTGATTGATAGACTCTCGAAGTCAGCCCATTTCATTCCCTATGATGTGAGGTGTTCGATGAAAAAGATGGCGAAGATGTACATCGACCATGTGGTTAGATTGCATGGAGTTTCGGTTTCGATAGTGTCCGACAGAGATCCGAGGTTCACTTCCCGATTTTGGAAGAGTCTGCAAGCAGCAATGGGTTCGAGATTGGCGATGAGCACACTGATTCATCAGTCGCAGCGCTAGTGTAGGAAACGAGAAATATCGAATTTGGTGAAGTCAACGCTGGTCAACGGTACTGTAGCTACCTGCTGGTGTTTGCATCGGTAGGGTGAAGTAGGCGTGACGCGTTGCATCTGCTGGTTTTAGTTCGTTTCGAAGGGTTGCTGCTGGCCGGTTTTGCTTTTGGCGTGAGATTGATTGAGGAGGCGACACGTGTTGGTCAATGTTTTTGAGTGTTGACTAGGGGATTCAGCAGTTGTGTTCGATAGGAGTGACCAGCTGCTGATAGTAACGCTTGTGTGTGCCTTGCGTCCTAGTGAGAAACCAGCAGCAGGAGTTTCCCACATGCAACTGCTGGTGTTTGCATGCGTCGTCATTTTGTGAAGCGTCTATTTCGCACGTAGTAACCAGCTGCGAGAGTTTTCCTTGTGTACCTGATGGTTTTGTAAGTGCATCGACTGGATTGGTTTGTGTAGGCGCGGCGACGTCGTTTGATTAAGTTAAAACACTGCGTTTTGGATGTTGCAGCTGGAACCAGTCGTTGGTAGTTTTGAAGAGATCTGCTGCCTGCTGATTTAACGTTGCGGCGTCGTTTTGTTTAGTTGGAGCGGTGTCGTTTCGAGATTGTAGTTTCGCATGCAGCATTTGATTGCTTCTGCTGGTTTTTTTTTAACGAAAGAAGAGATGATACCTGCTGGTCTTGTCGACTAAATTGCTGATCAGCAGACGTTGGATTTTGGGGACTATATATGAAAGTTTCGTTCGACACTTAGGATTATTTTGAACCAGTCATTCCTTATCTCCTCTCTTTTCCAAACCCTCGATTATCTACTATTCACCGTCACTTTCAATCGCCATTTCCCGTAGATTCCAGCCTCTATTTTTGACTATTTGAGTGGCGCTGGACTCCCCTAGCTTAACTCTTTCGTTTGCTACCCATTTCGAACCCTGTATTAGCGCTGGTGTGGAAACGCGAAGCTGCTGGAGTTCGAAGCTTTTTAAGAAAAGTCTGTACGTGCGTTCTTCTGCTGGCGTGAGCTTTTGGGTGAGCATTTCTTGTAGATTTGAGCTCTGTTCTTGTAGTTAATGCCTGCATAGAAGTGTAGGAATTGAATTAGACTTCTGGCCGTAGGATTAACGTGTTTATGATGGGATTAAGCTAAGATATTAGCTGCGTTGAAACAGATTTTAGCTTCCAGGATTTTCTGTCGAGGATTTCGAACCAGGAGGAATCTGTTTTCGTGGGCTGTGTTCTCTGCCGTGTCCTGTTCGAACTTGTGAGGTAGAAATTGAGGAAGAGAGGTACGAATCGAGCAGCCCTTAGCAGTTTGTGCATGAACGTTCGTATATTTCAGGCTATGGATTCGTGAGATGACTGTCTTGTGATTTGCGTGAATCTGGAAATTGAATTTAATTGAATTGATTGAATTATGTTCCTGTTTCACGTATTATGAGCTGTATGCATTGAGCATTGATATTGATTGGCATACATGCATACATATTGGGCTTTGACAGATTTGATTGACGACCCGAGCCACGTT
>KQ986752.1:230007-253383 GCA_001598015.1 Dorcoceras hygrometricum
GACCAGTTTGTAGTGGTTTTCATTAATGACATCTTAGTGTATTCTAAGACCATAAAGGAGCACGTTCAGCACTTAAGAACTGTTCTTCAAATTTTGAAAGATAAGAAGTTGTTTGTAAAATTTAGCAAATGCGATTTTTGGATGGAGAAAGTATCATTCTTAGGCCATATAATTTCTAAGGATGGAATAGAAGTTGACCCAGCCAAGGTAGAAGCTGTTCGCGACTGGCCAGCACCAAAGAATGTTGCAGAGATAAGGAGTTTCTTGGGTTTAGCTGGATACTATTGGCGTTTTATCCAAGGATTTTCTAAGATAGCCGTTCCTCTGACTATGTTAACAAGGAAGCAAGTGAAGTATAACTGGACAGCAGAGTGTCAAACCAGTTTTGACAAATTGAAGAAAGCATTGATAGAAGCACCAGTGTTATCAATGGCCGATGCATTGAGTAGAAAATCGGTAGGGTTGTCGCAGCTGGTTGTCCAGCAGCCGTTGGCAAATGAAATTGAAAGATTTGGACTCGAGATATTGTCCAGCCGTGGTAATGATATGATTTTAGTAAACCTCTCTGTAAGATCTAATTTGTTAAATCAAATTCGAGAGGGTCAACCGCAGGACCAGCAGTTGAAGAAATGGGTCCAGCAGGATAAAGAAAGAGGCAACAGTCTATATTTTACGGAGGATAGAATTGTTAGATATATGGGCAGAATTTGGGTTCCCCAAATAGATGGTTTAAGAGCTTATATGTTTAGCCTTTACCCTTATCTTTTCGGTACGTAAATTTCGAGGACGAAATTTCAATAAGGAGGGTAGAGTTGTAACGTCCCAAAAATCCATAGGACCACATTTATGCATTTTATTGATTTATGGGCCAAATTGGCAATTTTAAATGTTATGAACTTGCTGATTTATCGATGTTAGCAAGTAGGATGAGCTGCGGCTGGTACCAGCAGGTGACTCCGAAGAGTGATGCACGAGCTGGTTTAAATAGATCGAAAAATGTTTTAAGGAGGTGAAATGATTTCTTTTGAAAAAGGTTTGGTACTTCACAAATTAAAATGGTTAGAAGGGAGTTTTTATTAAAATATTGCAACTTGTTGAAAGTGTGTCATGCTAAATATTACAAGTAGCTTGCCACTAATCCCTTCGGTATTTAAACCTGTTTTTGAAGAAAGATCTTTATCACTTTCAAAGAAATCCTCCTGTGTTCTTCAAAGTAATTTGCAGAGAAGTTCGTGTATTGCTCAGGAAGAATTCTGCAGGGATCAGCTATTGTTGCAAAGCTACGGTTAAGGCAAGTAAAAGCTGTTCTTGACTCACCATTTAAAGCATATATTCATGTTTCTGAGTCTTCTTGCCTATATGTTATTGTAAGTTTCGAAGTTCATGTTTTAAAATGTTTTAAACGTGAAAATGGAAAGAAAAAATGGGTTCAAAATGATTTTTTGAAATGATATTGATGCTTTCAAAAATGTTTTCCAGAAAGTTTAAGATGTTTTAAAAAGTACTGAGGATTCGAGTTGATTCCCAGAACGATTATGAATGTTCTTCGCTCAGTAGTTGTAATATCAAGATTGGATAACGGTGTAATCTGTAGTTGCTAGTTGAATCATTGCAAAGTATGGTTTGATAGGCAACAGCGGATGGCATATTTGTTGTTTTGATGTTACAAATGTCGAGTTATGTTCCAGCAGCTGTATTTCCTTGTTAAGATTCAGCAGCTGTATTGTATAATGTTCACGAATGTTCTTCCTTTTTGCTGTAATATCGGGATTTGATGATTGTGTAATCGGTGGTTGCTGGTTGAATCAGTACAAAGTCTGGTTTAATAGGCGACGGCTGGTAGCGCGATCATTGTTTCGATATTACAAGTGTCTTTTGTAAATTCCAGCAGATGCACTGTTCATCAGCAGGTGCATCTTTCCTTGTTAAAATTAGTAGTTGTATTTCCTTTGTTAAAAATCAGCAGCTGCATCGTTATCCTAAAACCAGCAGTTTAAAAGTTTATTCGATAAACTTAGGGAATTTAAATCTGTTTAAATTATCCCTACCTTCCATCAACAATGGGTGTACGTCGATGCTACCCGCATACATGGCCCGGTTCATATTATTGAGGGGGTCATGTATGCCTGAAAGCTGTGCACGCCATTGACAATTGTTGTGAGTCGGTTGGAACTCCCTTTAACGTTGGCTCATATTATTGGGGACGTTAAGGGGACCGTCCTTCACGACTCAACATTGATGGGTCATCTTGACACGTGATAGTAAACGGCGTCATATTATTGGGTCCTTACTGGACGTGAGGTGAATACATGGAGGTTGCACCGGTTGCAATTGGATTCTACCTTTTGGGGGTCATGGTTGGCTGATATTATTCGGGACCATGATCGCTCGATTGGACTCTGTGTACCCACTAAGGAAACTTGCTTTCCCGATTTCATTAGAGGATGGTGAAATCGTTAAAATAGTGGGAGGGTAATTCATAAAACTAAATGACCTTGTTTTATGTCTTAGCGTTTTTCATATATAGTTAGTAATGCATGTCTGTTTTTCTTTTCAGTATAAACTGCTTTATAATGTCTTCGATCAAAAACCCACTCGATGCTATACTGGATAGCAACAAGTTCACCGGTCTGAACTATCAAGACTGGCTTTGAAACCTCAACATTGTGTTGGCTTCGGAGAAACTTCTCTATACGATAGAGAAGAGCCCTCCGAAGGAAGCCCCTGCCGATATCAGCCCTGAGGAGCTGATTGCGCTTCAACAATGGTGGGACGACGAGCTTAAGACTCGATGCTATGTGATGGCATCGATGTCCAACGAAATGCAACGGCGCTTTGAGAAGACGAAGTATGCTGCTGACATACTCTTTCATCTCAAGGAACTGTATGGGGAGAACTCTCGACATGAGAGGTTCACCGCTGTCAAGGAGCTTATGACGAGCCGCATGCGTGATGGGACTTCGGTCCGCGAGCATGGGGTTCGTATGATTGGGCTCGTTGAAAAGCTGGCGGGCCTTGATATCACACTTCCACACGAGCTGTCTGTGGATGTGCTTCTCCTCTCACTACTCGCTGCATTCGACCCCTTTGTGGTCAACTTAAACATGAACAAGCTGGCAGCCATCCTTGAAGAGGTGGTTAACATGCTGGTCGTGTTTGAGGGAACCATAAAGAAGGACAAGCCCGTTCTCGTTATGGGCTCTTCTTCCTCTGCGATGAAGGGGCCCAGACGCAAGGGTAAGAAGCGTTCTGCCCCTGCGAAGGAGGAAAAGCCCACTAAGAAGCCCAAGGCAAAGGCTTCCAAGCCAAACAAGTCCGATGATGTATGTCACCACTGCCACAAGCCTGGGCATTGGAGGAGGAACTGCAAGGAGTACCTTGAGCAGTTGCGAACTTCAAAAGGTATGTTCTATATCGAAATAAATATGTCTCTTAATTTGAATTTTTGGGTACTTTATACCGGATGTGGATCTCATATCTGCAATAATTTGCAGGTGATGACAAGAAGCCGACGTCTTAGAGAGGGTGAGACCCACTTGAGGCTGGGCAATGGAGCAAGAGTTGCTGCAGTAGCTATAGGAGATGTTTATTTGTTTCTGTCTTCTGATTTTAAGTTGTTATTGAGAAACGTTTTATTTGTTCCCGAATTAATTAAGAACATCATTTCTATTTCTATGCTTGATAGTGATGGATATTCTTGTGTTTTTGCTCATTCGATTTGCAATATATACAAGAATGAATGTTTAATTGGAATTGGGGAACGCGAAAACGATTTGTACACCATAAAAATTGAAACAAGTTCCAACTCGCGATGTCGAAACACATACAACAACAATTAAAAGGAAAAGCGATAACTTGAACCCAGCACAACTTTGGCACGCTAGGCTAGGTCATATTTCCCTAAGTAGGATGAACAAGTTAGTTAGGAGTGACATGTTTGATTTGTCAGACATTAACTCCCTACCGACTTGTGAATCTTGTCTCAAGGGAAAGATGACTAAACAACCCTTCAAGGGCAAGCCTGAACGTGCTCAAGGCCTATTGGATTTGATCCATACTGATGTGTGTGGTCCACTTAGCATTGGTACTAAGTACGGTCACACATACTTCATCACCTTTACCGATGATTGCTCTAGGTAT
Source organism: Dorcoceras hygrometricum (assembly GCA_001598015.1). Lineage (NCBI taxonomy): Eukaryota > Viridiplantae > Streptophyta > Magnoliopsida > Lamiales > Gesneriaceae > Dorcoceras > Dorcoceras hygrometricum. The sequence goes on from KQ986752.1 coordinate 234,148, forward strand.
GGGTACTTGTACTTAATGAAGCACAAGTCTGAATATTTTGAAAGGTTCAAAGAATTCAAGGCTGAAGTAGAAAATCAGTTGGGGAAAAGTATTAAAGCACTTCGATCTGATCGAGGTGGCGAATACTTGAGTGCTGAGTTTCAAGACTATCTGAAAGAGAATGGTATTCTTGCACAGTGGACCCCTCCGACCACACCACAGCTCAATGGTGTAGCGTAGCATCGTAACCGAACCCTGATGGACATGGTTCGGTCTATGATGAGCTTCACTGAGCTTCCTACCTCGTTTTGGGGCTATGCGCTCGAAACGGCGGTAATATTGTTGAACAATGTCTACACCAAAGCAGTGGATAAGACTCCATATGAGATATGGATGGGCAAACCACCCAAATACTAATACATGAGGATTTGGGGATGTCCTGCTTACGTGAAGCAGACAGTGGGAGATAAGCTGGATACGAGATCCATCTTATGTTACTTCATTGGGTATCCAAAGAATTCCATTGGATACTACTTCTACTATCCAAGTGAAACAAAAGTGTTTGTTTCTAGAAATGCCACCTTTATGGATGGAAGAGTCCAAGAGAGGACACCTACCTATGAGCCATGGGATCACTCTATCTATGTCTATGTGTCCAAAGACTGATGAGGAGATAGAGAGTATGGCACGTGTGCCATATGCCTCGGCAATAGGTAGCATTATGTATGGCATGATCTCAACTAGACCGGATGTCGCATATGCTCTGAGTGTCACGAGCCGCTACCAGGCCAACCCCGGCCAATTGCATTGGAAGGCTGTGAAAGATATTCTTAAGTACTTGCGAAGGACTAAGAATATGTTCATGGTCTATGGGGGTGGTGAACTGAAATTGGAAGGCTACACTGATTCTAGCTTCCAATGTGACGTGGATGATTCGAAGTCTACCTCTGGATTTGTATTCATGCTCAATGGTGGTGCTGTCTCTTGGAAGAGTTCCAAGCAAGACACCATCACGGATTCAACCACTGACGCTAAGTACATCGCAGCATCAGCTGCTGCTAAGGAGGCGGTTTGGATGAGGAATTTCGTCCAAGAGTTGGGCGTCATTCCTGATGGAGTTGGTCCAGTCACGGTGTACTGCGACAACACGGGTGCCGTTGCGCAAGCAAAGGAGCCTAGGTCTCACCAAAGATCCAAACATATACTGAGGAAATACCACATAATCCGGGATATTGTGGCTAGAGGTGACATAGCAGTTGAGAGAGTCGCCTCTGCGGACAACATTGCTGATCCACTTACGAATACCTTGCCAGGACCGTTGTTTGAAAAACATCGCGAAACAATGGGACTACGTCTGATGAGTAGTTGGCTATAGGGCAAGTGGGAGATTGTTAGAGTAGATGCCCAACTAGCCAACTTGTGGCGTGTGGGTTTTATTGACTCTTGTGTATAACGATCTTTATTTATGAAATACGCATTTCTTTATGGCATTCTTTATTTTAATTATGTTATAATGTTAACAATTGTGTTGGATAAAGACCTAGAATGCACCATAGTGTATGTTAGATGTGATAGTGGATATGATGGCTATCATGAAACACATCTAATAGTCACTGTGTATTCAGAACTCGTTCCTAGTCGATTGGGCCGTCAAAATGAGGATAAGGCCGCCCGAGCTTGAGACTAGCATCTGCGATGTGAAGTACCATGTTTCATTGGTAGGGAACATTGTGATGTTCTGAGCATGCATATGGATAGTGACCTGGTGATCTATCGAACTACCCTCGTTCGGACTTTCCAAGTGGTTACCATTTGTCGAGTGGATAAGTCCGAGGTCTTGGTTGTACTGATTAGTGCTCACTACTCGAAGCCATTGAGAATCTACATGATAGGCGCCTCACTTTGACCCGTTTACCGACTCACTTGGGGTCATTAGGTGGCCGAATTGGGTGAGGTCCCGATGCATGTAGGAGTCGATGCTTCGTTGTCGAGGATTCACCGCTCGATTTTATGCGTGGATATCCTATACTATCTGAGGAGATAATAGTGTGATAAATCTCTGGCCAGAGTACTGTATGTGTTTTAGGTAAATGAGTTTGCCTAGTAACACTCGTGATGTCACTATTTGATCTCCAAGATGTATGCATAGTTATCGGATCTCTAGCGACTCTCGATTTACCAATGGTCGTTGATATGATCGGGATATATGTGTTGAAAGGACCGTACTGTACGCTAACCACGACCAACTGGTTCTTGCAGGCACTATCAGTGATACCTAGAGGATCATGGGGCGATGTTGCTAGGCGCTTTACCATGATCCGATGGGCAAGTCCGAAATTGGGATTTCGGAGTCACAATGCTAGTTGTATCCCTGAACCATTGAGGGTTACACAAGTACTGGATTCACGATTCCCGCATGGAAACTGAGCTCAATGTGTTGAGCATAGGAGGAGGATTTTAGGGAGTGCGACTTCCTAAAAGTCAACAGGGGTCAAATTGCGATTTCCCAAAGTTGAGGGGCTAAACTTTAATTTTGGACAAGGTGGTCTGAAAAATTGTTTTCACATCATAATATTCAGTTTTGGAAACTGAGTCGATCGGTCCGATCTGATCGTCGATCGGGCTAATGATGAGACCGCAGTGATAGGAATGAACCGAATGTTCATATGGACCTGGGCCTGACCCAAGTCCATTGGGACGGTTCAAGCCCATCACTTATTTATTAAAACTAGACTTGGTCTAGGGCTACCATGACACTTGATCTCATACCCTAGCCTCCACACCTTGCGCTGCCCCTCTCCTCCAAAACCCCTCGCCGCCGTCGGCCTCCCATGCGCCGCCGAGCCGCCGCCGCCATGATCGGACTTGTTCCGATCACCTTTTCGAGGAGATTCCGTTCGTGCCAAATTTGTAAAGCCTTCTAGTGCAGGCTGACGAAGGAATCCTGATTCCGATCGTGGACCTGATTAAGGAGTTTCTACCGCCGCCTACATTGAAGAGCCAGATTCCCTGTGAATTTGGTTGGAGCCAGGCGCCTAGACGCCAGCAAGGTGACACTCTATAAAACATCCTATGTATGTTTTATTGATTATATTTTATGTATTGAACGTTTTTTGGGGCAATTTTTAACTTCCGCTGCGCCCCCGAGAAATGGGATCCGGATCCGCCACCATAGCCAACACCCAGATGGTTGCCACAACAGCCTTCATGAATTTCTCTAAGAACATAGTCTGCTTCCTCGGCCCTAGGCATTTCAACAGAGGACGGGAGTAAGATCTTTTGAACAAAACGTCATCGAGGAGCACAAAACGAACCTCCTTCTTCTTTAACTCCCGAGCTGCTTGTGGATCATCGGGGATTTTCTCGTTTCGTAGATATTCGTAAATGTTGTTTCTCCGATCTGTTTCTCCGATTTCCATTACCATCTCTACCACTTGTTCAATCTGTGAAACTTTTTCTTGCAAAGGTGATTCGATCTCAGATCCTGAATGAAGCGAGCTAGTTAATTTGGCTAGCTTATCAGGTTTTTCATTTCCCCCCTCGGTATCTGTTTTAAGGTGAGCTCCACAAATTTTTCTATCAGGCCATTCAAAGTATCAACATACTTGCGTAGCTTCTCATTTTTTATCTCATAGTTCCCCGCGCTTTGTTGTATTGCCAATCGTGAATCTGAGAACAACATGAGGTGGGAGATGCCCATTCTTCGTGCAACGCGAAGTCCAATGAGTATGGCTTCATACTCTGCTTCATTGTTGGACGCTCGGAAATCCAATCGTACTGAGATGCTGGTTTCTTCCCCCAGAGGAGACACGGCAATGATCCCTACCCCACTTTCTGATTGACAAGAAGACCCGTCTACAAACATTTTCCATACCACTTTCTCCTGTAGATGAATGGTCTCTGCTATGGAATCCGCCAATACTTGTGCTTTAATCGCCGTTCGAGGTTTAAATTTGATATCATACTCTCGGAGATCGGTGACCCATTTTACCAGCCTACCCGAGGTGTCAGGGTGGTTGATTATATGTCCTATTTCGCTGTTGGTGAGCACGCTAATTAGATGGGAGAGGAAGTAGGACCTCAAACGCCGAGCTGTTATCACTAACGAAAGGACAAGTTTCTCCTGGATGGTATACCTCACCCGGATCATTTTAGGGCGTGGCTGACGAAATAGACGGGTAAATGATCTTTTTCTTCTACTCATACAAGAACTGAACTGATTGCCTCCTGGGTTACAGCCAAATATACAGACAATTTATCCCCCTCTTTTGGTTTGTTAAGGATGGGGAGTTGTCGCAGGTATTATTTGAGTTCCTGGAACGCTCGTTCGCTACGTTCGTCCCACTCGAAATTCTTAGCCTTCCGTAATACTTTAAAGAAAGGCAGGCTCCTATCCGCAGATCTTGATATAAACCATGAGAGAGATATTATTCTTCCAGTTAACTTCTGCACTTCTTGAATATTTCGAGGAGAATGCATGGAGGTTATTGCTTGTACCTTTTCCGGGTTGGCCTCAATCCCTCGTCGGGTTACCATATATCTTAAGAATTTTCCCGTCCTTATTCCGAAGACAGACTTCTTGGGATTAAGCTTCAGTCCATATTTTTGTAGAGTGTGGAAGGTTTCTTCAAGATCTCTTATAAAATCCCCTTCTTCTCGTGATTTTATCAGGATATTATCCACATAAACATCTACATTTCTCCCCATTTGTTCCCGGAAGACTTTATCCATAAGCCTTTGATAAGTAGCCCCTGCGTTTTTAAGACCAAACGGCATAACGGTATAACAGTAAGTACCATCTGCTGTAATAAACTAACCTTGTCTTGATCCTCCTGAGCTAAAGGTATTTGGTGGTACCCCTGGTAGGCATCCAGGAAACAGAGTAGTTCATGGCCTGCTGTATAATCTACCAGTTGATCAATACGAGGCAAGGGGTAACAATCCTTAGGACAGGCCTTATTTAATTCTACACACATTCACCAGCTTCCTGGAGCCTTCGGGACCAGCACCACATTGGATAGCCATGTCGGGAAGAGTATCTCCCGAATATGCCCAGCTTTTAACAATTCTCCCACTTGATTTCTGATGACCGCATCTTTCTCAAGCCCGAAATGCCTTCGTTTTTGTACAATGGATTTAACCCCTGGAAGATTGTTGAGGCGATGCTCCATGACTTGTCGTCCTACCCCCGAGAGGTCGGCCGACGTCCACGCGAATACTTCTCTATTCTTTCTTAAGCACTGAATTAGCAATGCCTTAACCTCTTCAGACAGCGACCAAGCCACCTTTACAATTTCTCCCATAGCCGTTAGTTTAACTTCTTCACTATCTTCTTCGGTTGAAACTTGAGAACCCCCCTCGGTTAAATACACATCTCTAGGAATTGCTTCCCGAGGTCGCGATGAGTATCGAGATTTTTGTGCCTTCTGCTCTACTCGGATTTCCTCCACATAGCATTTTCGCGCTATTTTTCTATCTCCACGAACTTCCCCTATTTCTCCTACCATGGGATACTTGATTTTTTGATGAAAGGCCGAAGCTACGGCCATAAAGGATGCCATAGCTGGGCGTCCCAAAATAATATTGTAAGAGGATGGTGCATCAATTATTGTGAACCCAATGATCCGAGTCTTTTTCTTTTTCCCACTTCCTAATGATAACGGCAAGTATACTTCCCCTTCGGGTTCCAGAAAATGTCCCGTGAAGCCGAACACCGGTGTTTTTACCGCACAAACAGGGTAATCCCCCAAATCCATTCGTTCCATAGCTCCTTTAAACAATATATTCACAGAGCTTCCTGAGTCGACAAATATGCGAGCTACGTCATAATTTTCCACCATAGCTCGGATGACAAGAGCGTCATTATGTGTCTTAGCTTCCTCGTGTAATTCATCTGAGCCAAAAGATATAATGGGACCACTTCGATCTTCTGCTGTTAGCACCTGCATGTTTTCCAACTTCCGTTTGCCAGATTTTGCTCTATTTGAATCCCCATCAGTGGATCCTCCTGAAATCATATTAATAGTTCCCCGAGGAGGGGGAATCATATGCTCTCCTCTGAATATCTCTGGGCTCTTGGGAGGGTTCACCTTTCCTCCCCTCTTTTCTTTTTTCCTCATAATATCCATGCCGCTCCCGCTCTCTTTTCCAGGGTACATCTGTGTATCCACCGACCAACATCTCTTTCATGTCAGGATAATTTTTTACTACGCGTTCCAGCTCCTGATCAAGATGCCTACAACTATGAGTAGTGTGACCATATTCTTTGTGAAAATTACAAAATCTGTCGGACCGTGGTCTCTGGGGTCCTCCTTCGCTACTTCTCGGCCTTGTATCAACTTTCTCCCATCGCACATCTCTAATGCCTTTACCTTGCTAACCTTTAACGTCGTTTTTGAGCCAGTTTGTCCTAACAGAAGAGGTAATTCCGGGCGTTGTGGTCGGGGGAATGATCTTTCCCCCCGGGCATCCCTGAGAGGCTTAATGGCGGCCTTTTGGTCATTTCTTCTAGTGATCTGTACTTCTTCCACATTAACATATTTTTCTGCTCGGATCAAAAGTTTATCAAAGGTTTTTGGAGGCTTTTTTATCAGGGATCTGAAGAAGTTCCCTCCCCGTAGGCCTTGCGTGAATGCCCCGATCAAGAGATCGAGAGTGGCGGAGGGTACTTCAATGGTGGTTTTGTTGAATCGTCGAAGATAATCACGCAAACTTTCCTGTTCCTTTTGTTTCACATTAAACAGATTTAACGTGGTCATAGGCTGTTTCTTACTGCTGGCGAATTGGTGCAAAAAGATTTTGCTAAAATCCTGAAAACATGTAATCTTTCCTGCTGGCAACAAATTGAACCATTGCTGGACTGACCTAACGAGGGTGGTTAGGAATACCCTGCACTTGATTGGATCCGGGTAGTGATGCAATAGAGCAGCGTTTTCAAAGAGGGAAAGGTGCTCCTCTGGATCCCCCGTGCCATCATATTCCCCGATACTAGGAAATTTGAAGTGTGGAGGTAATTCTGCAGACAAAACATCTTTTGAAAAAGGAATACTACGATCTGCTGCTGGAGGTGGGACTGGCTGGGAGTCCTTCAACCGTTGTACTTCTTCTTGCAATTTCTTAACTTCTTCGGTTTGGAATTGAGATCCTGATTCAGGCTGTGCTTCACCCCGACGAGCCAGTACTTGTTCCACCGTGGAGGCTACCAACTGCATGATTTGTTCTGTAGTAAGAACCTCCCCTCTACTTGGTCCTCCCAAAGAGCTTTCTTGATCATTGTTTCTAGACCCTCCGCCGTGTTGCGCTCTGTTTCTCCTTGGTGGCATTTTCACTCTCTTTTGTACCTGGTTCCCACAGACAGCTTCAATTGATGTTACTTCAGTTCCGTCCTCGGTCCCCGACCAAAGAGTTAGTCCTCGCCACTCGAGGAGAACCAATTGTGATTCGGTGGTTTTTCTAGATTTAATGTGTTTCTTTTGATGTTTGTTTTTTTAGCCTCCCTTAGTTTGCAACGATCACGGGCATTTATAGGTGGTAAGGTCTCGATTGCGTGTACGATATCTGGCCACTCATGATTAGGCATGTGTTTGTCAGCCTTAGTTTGCACAAGTTACCTGGCCAATAAGAACTGAGTAAGAATCTGACAACATGTTACCTGATTAATCATTAGAATGTATGGGCAGAGCAGCTTTTCTTTCTAGTGTCCTCGGGCGGATGTTCCCGGGTGACATATAATTGATCTTTGGAAAGATAAAGGTAAGTCTACTCGGGAGCCGAGTAGGTTTTCATACCCTGATATCAGATAGTTTTATATAAAATTTAAAACTTGTCCAACACATATTCAAATCAAACTGACATATAGAAGCAAATTCTGTTAGAGCTACAAATTAAATTACGAATATAAGCTTCACCGAAATCCTTAACATCAAAAGAAAACTTTATCTAGAAACAGTGAAAGTGCGATCAGCAACGAATTATTCAGTAACTAGTGAATGATCTCCATCGGCATGAGCAAGTTAAAACATAGGATTAACAATACCTTTAGGCTGTGTTTGGTAGGTGGGATATGATTGATAATGAATAATAGTTGGAATGATAATTTAAAATTATCTGTGGGATAGTTAATATTTGAGAGTTATAGGCTTATGTTTGGTTCGATTTTAAATCGAAGGATTAAAATCAAATTGAGTGATTCTTTTACCAAAATACCCTCTTGCAATTAATATTGAGATCCATGGTTCCACCAACCTTTCCCAAATCCTACACATATATAAGCACTTCGTTTCTTGTAAAAATAAGGCGTAGATTCAACAATTTTCGACCTCGTGCAGTGAACATCACCTATTTAACTCGCTACAAGAAATTTGTATAATTTGATGCAGAAAATCTTCATCAGAAACACACAACAAGCTCTTGCTTTTCCAATATAAGAATGCAGAAAGTCTTCACGTATCTGTACATTTTTGCTCTACTTTAAAACCCAAGAATTAAACAAAAAGATCACCCCCATCACAGAGTGATACTTGTAACGTAAAAAACAACCGAAGCGGGAAATAGTAGGATTAGGATTGCAATAGAGAATCCAACAAAGCAATTAATAGAATCAGAAAAGCTCAGCTAACAGACTATTAACCAGAAAATGGCGTCAATCATCCAAAAAATATTCTAGAAGCTGGCAAATTGAAGCCATACACTGCAACTGGACGTGCCACAAGGAGCTTCTCAAAACCTGAATATCTCCCTAACAATTTCCTTTTCTTAGAAGGCCTCTCTGATACCACATAAGTTTTATTCCTTGATCCTAAAAGCCATTCAACACCCCTAAACGGAGAAAGTTCTTTCTCACCATTTTCTCTCTTCACGCCATTATTCTCCTTTTGAATTGACAGATTGCCATTACCATCCACATCCATGAAGTCTTGTTCGTTCTCTTCTTTCACCAATATCTCATTAACCATCCCATTCCTATCCAACTCATTCACATTGGCTATATTCAAGTCATCATTCTCACGGAACTGCATAAGCAAGCCATTTAATGCGTCATATTGTCGACAAACACTATCATCATTATCCAAACATGGAATCATAAAACACTTTTCATTGCCAGAAAACCTCGCAGAGACCTCTTCCAGCCTCTCAATATCCTCAATCGTCAGTTCTCGGAAGTACTCATCAGTCTCAGTCCAAATTATGCCTGCGCGTGGCTGCCTAGGGGCTGATGATGACTTCTTCTCCGTGCCAGAATGTGGCTTCTTGTGCCTTCTACGCCCATCGGTTATTAATGAAAAAGATAAAATGATACCACACATACATACAGTGTAAACACCAACTTCAATGCACCTCTCTGCTGCTAGAATCTGAACGAGCATAGCCAGAAGTTGGGTTTCATCAGGAGACACCTGTAAACAAATGAAAAGATCATCACACCAAACCAAGAACATAAGCAAAGAAATATAAAAACGATACAAAATTGGACTCACGAAAGAGCAGAGATAATTAGCCAGTTAGTTCATGGAACTACTCCCACATTACGAAATACACATTCATGCATCCGAATAGCAAGTCACCAACTCCTACCTGCATTTGACTACCACGCATGGTTGCAGTTTCCTCCCTAAGCTCACGCAATATCTGAAATGCAAAGTTAATTCTCACATCATGATAATCAAGCTGAATTCAAATAATTCCTGGAAACCGAAATCCCGAAAACCAAAACCAAAGCTTTAATCTTGAATACAAATAATTTTCCTTTCGAACGCAAACGAAAGAATAATAAAACAGAGAATTTTAACCTGTGGCTCTCTAACATTAGCCAATAAATAATCGTAGATCCTCGGATTGACACTGATAACTTCCTTACGCCCGTAAGTTTCGTCAGTGGCGATAACTATGTCTGAATTCGCAACCGATTTCACAGCCCTTCTGATTGAGGATTTGGGGTGGCTTCTGACGAACACGGTTGCAGTTTGGATAACCAGAATTAAATGACAAATTGGTGCGAGTTCAAGCTGTGAATTTCGCAAACTTTTGATACCCGATTTAAGGCGAGCTCACTCTGTTGATAGATCTGTCAATTGTGAAAAGATTTAACAGGGGTAAATGTGGGAGGTTTCGATCTTTTATTCCAATCAGCAAGGAAGGATTACCAATACCTTGTGCTTCGATGAGTTTAATAATCACGCAAATAAGCTGAAAAATCAACCAATCACTCGTTGGAGGATTTCTTCGAATTTTGCAAACATCGTACCAAACGCTGGATTGTTTACCAATCCAATGCCTATCATTCATACCAAACACAGCCTTAAAAGTCATTTCCTAAAAAAAAAAAACAATTTTCATCAGTCCACAAACTTCCCTCGTAACATTTATCCAAAATAAAATAAAATGGAAATCAGATTAGAAGTGGTTTCTATTGTTTAAATGATATAAGTGGTGACCAACCATTATATCGATCCTTTGTTCTGACCCACACAATAACCGGGCAGCTTTTACTCCAGGATATTTTGTCCCGTCTCGCTTGTTTTTAACGCTGCCCGAACTGCCCGATTCCCCTCACACAGAATCACCAGACCACCGAGCTGCGTTTCCCCGCATACACAATAATAATTTTACATCCTCCCATCTCTGTAGTTTCTCTGCTTGATCGGACGGCCCACAACAGAAGCTGCTTCTAATATCTGCTTCTCCACCTTTTAGCTCTCCAAACCCTTAAATCTCCTCAATCAAACCTCAGATCTGCGCATTACGGGTAATTTCTCCATAAACCCTGATTTAACTCATAATCTAGTCACATCTGTGTAATTTGTCACGATTTCCCATCCACCTGCGTCGATGAAATCTAAGGCAAAATCATCTCTATCAAATATTTTTCTCGATTTAAAGTTTTCGCAATTGAATAGAATTGGTTGAGAGAACCTTGAATTGTTGACATATTCATCTGTTACAAACCTTTAACTGAATTGGAAAGTTGGGGATTTCGTTATTTTTTGAATTGGGGCAATATCGTGTTCTATTGTTGTTGTTGTGAACATATTCTTGCAAGCAGTGAGTCCTCTTTTATCGATTCATGTCGATTCATTCTTGGGTTAATTGGGATTTTGTGGAATGGCTTTTTATAGCGCAGGTTTATCTAATAGGTGTGGTTAACTGTAACCTGTTGCGAGATGAAATCAAATTTTATGCGTACTGCAGTAGGTTTTCAGTTTGCGACTGGTCTTCGGATGATGCTGTGCTCTCTGGTCTTGGTCGTAGGATACTGTCAGTTGATCGAAGCATGGTGAATTACTGTTAAAATGTGGTTTTATTTTGTCTTACGTAGGATTTAGGTCTGTTTCTGTTGAGGGAAACGATAGGTCTGTTTCTGTTTAGGGAAACGAAACTTAGCAGGATTTGAGAGCTGCTTGAAATTTAAATTTTTGGGCTGTTTTGAGATGCTAGCACACCATTGTGGTTGCGATATGTGTTTTATGAGTCCATTGATTAATTCGAGAAATAGACAATTTCAGCGTGGAAACCCTTGGCTGCTCTGTGAATGTCGAACTAAATATAATTGGAATCTGCAGGGAGATACAGTTCCAGATTTAAACTATGTCCGGAGAAGAAGAAGAAAATGCTGCTGAGCTGAAGATACCCGATGAATTTTTGAAAGCTAAATGCCTGATGAACTGTGAAGTTTCCCTGATTCTTGAACACAAGTATGAGCAGCTTCAGCAGATGTCTGAGGACCCAATGAATCAGGTGTCACAGGTTTTTGAGAAATCACTCCAATATGTGAAGCGCTTCAGCCGGTATAAAAATCCTGATGCTGTCAGGCAAGTTCGAGAAATTCTTAGTAGATACCAGCTGGCTGAATTTGAGCTATGTGTGCTTGGGAACCTCTGCCCCGAGACAGTAGAGGAAGCTATTAATATGGTTCCATCAATCAAGACAAGAGGACGTGCTCATGATGATGAGGCGATTGAGAAAATGTTGAATGACCTCTCTCTTATCAAGAAATTTGAGTAGTTGATCTCTTTCGTGCCCGTGCCTAAGAATATGTTACTTGCAGTGTGTAGCCTACGCTAGCTTTATCATGTATTTGTAAATACTATGTTCGATTCTGATACATTTCTGCTGAACAGAGTGACGTTTTGTTGGTCCTTCAAATATAGCTTGGCAATCTGGGTGTCGACCTGATATTCCAGAGGGCTATACATTGTGATGGAATTTTGAATGTTCATGTGCTATTTGGAACTTGAAGGTTTGGCTGATTGGTTTTCATGAAAAAGTTGCATAATATGTTTTTGGTTGCTCTTAATTATACCTCTTTCCACTTTTAACACTTTTTGCTTATCAATGGGTGTATATTTAATGTTTTTTAAGTAATGGAATTTTATGTAATTTGATAAATTTTATTGGCTTAATAGAATTTTGTAGGGTTTACAAATTTTCATGGATTTTTATGCATTTATTTTGAAGATTTGCAGGTATTTAAAACCTTTTTATAATATTAAGTTGGTTTTATATATGAAAATAAACTATAAATAAATATTATTATACTAAAAAACATAAATAATTTCTTTGGTTAGAAAATTAAATATTAATTTTAAATAATAAAATTAAAATAGTTAATGTTTCTTCTATTGTTAATAAATTTATGATTTTTTTTTACATAGTTCAATATATTATAAACATGTATATATTTATACTTTATAACTTTTAAAAATTCATACAAATAAATATAATGATATCTAATCTTATATTTTTTTAGAAAAATATCAATTTAAATTATCTTAAAATAAATTATGACATGGGTTCATTCTCAGCAGCACTCTTTTACGGCATATATAGCCAATCAGATCATGTTCGGTAACTTGATGCATGAGGACTTTCCATGAGTTCACCAATCCAGTATCACTTTCACTCATGCATGCTTAAATCAACAATCCCCCCAAGAGATATATAAATATGATTCTTTGGAGACACAAACTCTTGACTTTGTTCTGATACCAATTCTTAGGATCAATCGTTTTCACTAAGCCAAAATCTATAGTTATTAGTCAAAGCGCAAATCTATCCTTCTTTATGTGGCAACGCAGAGTGCACCTATTATGTGTGTCATGGTCGGGCTGTGGCAACACAGAGTGCACCTATTATATGTGTCATGGTCGGGCTGTGTCAACGCAGAGTGCACCTATTATGTGTGTCATGGTCGGGCTGTTAGGTCCATGAGTCCGGGGAAGTGCATGTCTAACTGTTGGTGTTGTCTCATATCAAAAATTAGAGGACAGTCTTACCCTTTCACTATTGATGGCAATATAACGTTGTTGCTCTTTGACTTTTCTAAAAATTAACAGAAAGTGTACCTAACGACTATAAGTGAATCCTCTGAAATCAAGTTATCAAATCATGTAACAATCTGATTTGATTAGCAGATTGTGTATTGACGTCCTGAGCTGATATCTGTTCATCTGAGCTGAAGTCCTCTGAGCTATTCTGCTCTAAACTGATCTGCTCTAAGAATTCTAAACTGATCTAATCTCGACTGTCCCATTCTAAACTGATCTGCTATTGATTGATTTGCTCTTCTTGTTCTGCTCTAAACTGTTCTGCTACGAGCTGATCTGCTCTTGAATTGAATTAAGTTGTTCTGATCTGATTTGCTTATTATAACTGAGTTGTTCATACTCAACTTTGTTCTAATCTGATTTGCTTACTATAGCTGAATTGTCCTTACTCAGCTTTGTTCTAATCTAATCTGAAATATAACCCGATGTTAGCTCTGACTGATCTGATCGCTTAGTGTCCGATCTGCTTTGCACTTATTTTATATTTAGTTTATTTTTATCTTCACCAAAACTCATGAAATCCAACATTTCCTCGAATAATAATATGAACATGGTTTTCTTTCTTTCCCTGAAATTCAAAGTTATTTTATTCCCCAAAATGAAAACAATTTGCGGTCAACACACCAAACAAGGTCAAGGCAGGACTTCGAACACGTTGAAAAGACGCGCCAGCTGGCTGGATATAATAATTTTCTGTCAACTTGTTCATATAAAATCTCTCTAAATCATATTTCTCATTCAAAACATGCCGAAAATTTACGACCATCTAATATGAAAAACATGATAGAGAGATCAGTTAACTCAATTAAGTCTGAAAATTATAATAATTATCGGAAAATCAACAAAATTATTTTGTTCACACAGTTGATCTCTATTATCTAGTATATTAAAATAATAAGAACCACCTAATCCATGTGTGAACGAACTATCGCAGAGCCATCGTAGCCAATGTGGAAAATGTTTTAGGCGACTGGAAAATTAAGAAAGCAATATATATACGGACAAAGGCGGCTAAATGTCATTCTCTCTTCAACTGATTTTTTTAACGCGGCAATAAATATATAATTTTATCTGACTGGAGTAGAACTGATGAGTAAAATATTATTTTAAATTTAGGACGATAACAATATTTTTAAAAATTAAAAAAGAAAAATACAAGTTCAATCTTGTAACGCTTACTTGATTTTGAATTCAGGTGTTATTTGGGTTCCCACAGAGTGTTATTTTGATATTCGAAGCTCTTTTTTGCAATTATGTTAGTTCAATAACACCGTATTTCGAGTAGATTAATTCATTCAAATATTTAAGTCCTTACATGTCAGATCTACCACTTTCCATTTTCTTTGATTTTCAGTCTCACCCTGATAATTAGTAGAAGTCTAGTTAATTAATTTTCTTTACTTGAGTTAGTCTTTAATTAAATATTGGAGCATCACAATCCATACCCTACAGCATGGAAAGTTCCAAATAAACGAACCATAAGAAAAATTCCAAACGAAGGCACGGTCCAAAATGACCACATGATAATACACGTTTTTTGAATTAATCAATGACAAAATGATATCTACTCCAAAATGACCACGAGATAGTAGACATTTTTCTATTTATTGACAAAATTTGAATTAATCAATGTCAATATGATATCTCTTCTTTATAAATACTACGCCTCAAACTCCCAACTTCATATATCCTTCTTTATAAGATCAATATCACTTTACTTGAGAGCTCAGAGACTTATTTTTCGCATCCAAAAATTTCAAGATGATAGGAATCATGGACGTAACTCTGGTTGGAGCTAAAGGACTAAAAAATACAGACTTCTTAGGTATGCATGTGTATATGTACATGTATTTTATTTTACCTTAGTATGAGCAAAAATATTTCGGACTCTAGTTATATATGTACATTGTATGTCCCGTGCGAGGGTGTATAAATTTATGCTGATTTTGGGTTAAGTGTGCAAGAGTGAGATTAGTACTTGAATGAGTGATCTTATGAGAAACTCTCGTATGTCAAGTTGCTGAAGTTGCGTAGCTTGATCTAGTTGGCTATGTGTGTCGTAAAAGAACGGTGCGAGATTTTAATGTGTAATACTAGCTTTATTGGGGTGTTCCCAGATTAATTGCCTAACAGTCCGTTCATAATGCGCACAATAGGTGCACTATGTGCTGCCACATGTATAAAGAAATAATGTTGCATCTTAACCAACAGTTAAAACTTTTGGCCTAGTTACAAGTGATTAATCATGCGGTTGACTTAATTGGTGAAAATTGTATGTGGTATCCGAGAAAAGTTAAAATTTCTCATATGGAATTAATGTTCCTAGATCGCACCTCTGTTATTTTCTGTTAATAAAAATTGCTTAAAATATATCATCGTTTTCATGCAACCCTTTTGCCATCCCATTTTTTCTTACATTATATTAGAAAAGCTCAACTGGACAGGTTTTTGACTTATAATTTGTCTTTTTAGCTCTGAAATAGATAACTTTTGTTTTTGTAGTTACTTTTTATTGCATCAACATATTAATCTATTTTGAGTCTTTGACAGGCAAGATAGATCCATATGTTTTTATTCAGTACAAAAATCAAGTGCAGGAGAGTCGCACGGCTAGTGGTAATTAAATTCTTAATGCCCCTCCATCATAATTATATATACTGCCAATTAACGAAAATCCCAAACAAATAGAAAAATACTGCTTTTGAAAGTGTTTTTTAAAAAATCTTGTAAAATGTTTTGAAAGTTTTTAAAGTTAAGTATGTGTTTGAACAACTATTTATAAAAATATTTTTAAAATAAAAAATATTTAGATAAATTATTTTAAAAATGTTTTATAATTAGGAAGTAGTGTTAAAATAGCATTCAAATAATTAATCATATAAAAAAATATTTAATTGATCATTCGTATAATGTTTACCTATATTTTATATTCTAAAAACATTATAAAACATATTTCACTTGTTCTTAAAATAATGTACTTCAAAATTAGTTTTTTTTAAAATATTTTTCAAAAACATTTTATAAAATTCATCTAAACGCATATTTAAGTTTTATTAACTCTAAAAACACCAAAAACGCTTTTAAAAACGCATCCAAACGGGGCATAAAAGATTTTTACTTTATTAAAAAAAATAAGAAATTGAAAATTTGTTTTTGTTCTATTCATGTTTTTTCATATTCTAGAAAATGAAAATGAAAATCTTGGTGTTTAATTTGCTCTCGGTTAGCCATTGTTTTATTTCATTTATTTGGTGTGGGATTGAATGCTGATTAATTTTATGATCGAATGCTTAATTATGGAAGATTATCTTGTATGAAAAATTAAATATGACATAATTTACGTCGAGTTTTATGATTTACCTTATTTATATTTATTAAAATTTTAATTGTTAATTTTATAATTCTCGTATATATTGTCGGTTGCGTGTGTTATTGATTTAAATTGGGATATCGACAGGCAAGTGTGATTCTAGATTGTTCAAGAAGTCTCGAACAGCTCTTTGCCTTGACTTCAAAGTAATGAACATAGATTTTTTAATTAGGGTTTGAGTGGTTGAATTCCAACACACACACACACACACACACATATATATATATATATATATATAGGAATGATAATGTGGGCACCCAGTATGAGCATCTTTATGGACGTCTAATTAAAACCCGACATCGTGTTTTACACATATTGTATACTCACATAAAACACGGTGAAGATTTTAGTTAGGCGTCCATAAAGGTCCTCACACAGGATGTCCACATTATCAAATTTCTCTCTATATATATTGTGACTAGCTATTTAACAAAACTCCATTTGCTTGTTTTAGTGATGATATAAGTTTTAACAGACAACTTGATATTTATATCATTCAATAAAATTTTATGTTAAGATATCATTTTATGATACCATATTTTGTACGCATATCTTAATATTTAATAAGTATCAAAATTCCAAAATGCAGCATCCATTTGAAAGAACTCTTTGAGATTGGGATGGAGGATGGCAAGGCTGAGCTTGCTACTCAAAAGTATAGAGTTGTTTCTGCCAATCAGACTTATCACGGTGAAATTAGTGTTGGAATTTCTGTTACTGCACAGGTAAAAAATAATTTTAACTATGACAACAGTTTTTAGAATAAAATAGAAATTATTTTGTTTTACTTTTAGTTATTGATGACAATAATTTTCTTTCTTGCACAGGGAAAAGCTGATGATATTCAGGAGCAGGGTGGATGGAAGGAAAGCATATTTTAATCTATTTAGGTTGATTTGTTCTAGTTAAATTAGGACTCTGGAAAAAATGTGATTCTTTCAATTTTTTCTAGAATTTTTTTATATTCCTGTAATAGTTTGCAATGGTTATCTTCATTTACCTTTTTCTCTGTTGTGATTTAACTGAAATAATAAATTGTACCCAATTGTAATAATATGAAGTTAATTGGATAATATTGCAATTAAAGCAATTCTCTTCATTTGAATTCGCGGGGAAGTACGATTCTAGTATGTCTACATTAATCCATTTCCTCGATTATTAATAAAAACAAATCCTGCTTTATTGTAATATTCCTACAGGTTTCAGACAATTTCATGTTATGCATACTTGAGGGTTTGTAATTTAATTTTGTTGTAACATAAAGTTTAAAAACAAATAATAGGAAATTTATGAAACATGCATAACGAGGTTGTCGAACTTGAATCATTAATTTGGGTATCGATCGAGGAATTCATAGCTTTTTCATTAGAAAAAAAGAATCCAACTTATAATATATTACCTTTTTTTCAATACTATTTTTTTAAAATAATTTTTTGAACTCATTTTTATTAAACTTCTGAAAACACGTCTGTTTGTGTTAATTTTGCGAATTGCTGGGCGTGCCAGGCGCGTAAGCGCCAATTCGTGAAAAAGACGTGTAACAACTTATAAAAAATCTAACTTCTAAATCAAACAAAAGCGAGAACTAAATTCGACCGTTAGTTCTAATCTCTTAAACAACATGACACCAAAAACAAAAGAATTAAACTGAAATCCATATGAATAAATCCCTAACAAGGCTTGTATTTTCAACAAACGTAGAAGATTTACAATATTTCAGAAAACTAATAAAACTAAAGATTGAAATTTGCTTGAATATGCGAAATGCTAAGTGAAAATGAAGAAAAAATTGATGGCTGAATAGTGCAATGAGTCGTGCAGATTTTGTGCAGAGAAGTGTTGATTGATTGATTTCCTTCTTCGATGTTGATCGTCCACTTTTTATCATACAGGGAGTTTGCAGCCATGTTCATACCCATGAGCCCACGATCTTCTCACTCTGCCTGCACGTTCTTTAACCGATTTGGCGCTTCTTTTTCATTCTCTGGGTCGGGTTCATTTGGCTAATATTCTGGGCTTTTCTATTTGGGCCATTTTTATATTTTTTGGTGCAAACAGATGCCCCCCGTAAGCTTTTGGCCCATTGGGCCAATTGCTTGTATTTTAATAAAGGTTTTGGTTCTCACAGCCCACTTGTTGAATCCACTTGTTTGAAACTTAATTATTGAGGCCTTATTGTTGAAGCCCAATTACTAGATTGAGTCGTCTTTTCAAGAGGAAGAGACCAGAAATGTATCTGAGTTCAAATCTGCACAATGCCTCACTGTCCCGCTCTTCTATTTGCTTCAAATCTGCACAATATTATGTCAAATCCTCATGTACTTGGTTTAGAGACAGTTTCAGTTCCCAGTAAAACTTTTGGACAAAATGTTAAACCTCAAATCACCTTCTATGAAAAACGGATGAAAATATCCTTTCTTTCTAGGTATTGACCGGTTTAAACATCTATGATTGCATTATCTTAATAGAAGTGGCTCGAGAGCCAACTTTTCAATAAAATCCCCCATACAATCTTTACATGGTATCAGACAACAATGTCCCTTCTAAAAAAAAGTGGCTGGACAG